>KZ653139.1:87050-98419 GCA_001010745.2 Gerris buenoi | reverse complement strand
GGGTATAAGTAGGAGGGATAGAATCTAGATATTCTCCAATATTAAATAATTTGTATGCTTTCCTGGTAGTTTATAAACTTATCAAATATAAAAACACTCCGTAGCGAAGCACGGGTATCCAGCTAGTCATACATAAAAAATCCCAGGTTATTAACAACATTAAAGTACAATAGAATAAAAACCAATCAGATGAAAACTCGTTTTCATTAAAAGATCAGCAGAAAATTGACAACAGAATATAAATAATCACCTGATGAAACCCTTTTTAAAAATAAAAAATCGGTCCGAGACAACTCAGACAAACTTTCTCATATATGTACATTTAATTACTATTGGAAATTTCATCAAAAATATCATAAAAATAACTTCCCCCGGGCGGGGAATCGAACCCGGGCTCTCTCCCTCCGTGTTTTAAGCTATTTTCTCCGGAACTAGATTTTTCCCGGGAAAACGGCTTATATCATTAGATTCGTATTTAAATTGACTACATTTTAGAATTTTTTAATCAAAATCGTCGGAACCGTTTTCGAGAAATAATTTTTTTTCGTGTTTTTTCAGAGTTTTTGGGGGGTAGCGCCCTCAAATTTGGAGTTAAAATTCATTTCTCGATTTCGCCTCGGGGTATGATTTTTCTGAACGTGTATGCCAAATTTCGTCAAAATCGGCCCAGTAGTTTAGGCTCCAGGCGTCTGCACAGACAGACGACAGACGACAGACGACAGACGACGGACAGACATTTTTTAAAAACCACTTTTTTGGACTCAGGGGACCTCAAAACGTGTAAATCCATCAAAATCTCAAAATCGAATTTTCGCGCCATCACAATACTTTCTCTTTATATGAGAAAGTAAAAATTAATTAGATTAGATATTATTTTAATTCAATTCAGTAACAATGTGTTCATGAAAAAGTTTTGAACTAAATATAAGTCCAAATTTGATTTTTAAATTAAGTATTAAGAATGGTTTCTTTTAAATGTTGACCGTTACAAATATTTTACTCTTTGCAATTACATATTACCAACTAATGGTACATTTTCAGGTAAGTTATTTTGATCTTCCGATACTCCTGTTTTCGCTATTTCTTCAAGATCTTAGTTTGTCTGCCATTCTGCCATTGGGTCCTGAATAATTTTCTTCAAATTTGTCTAACTGCGCGGATGGTTAAAATAGAGAGAAAATTCCTACTGTTGCAAAATCTTCTAAATTTAATTTGCTTTTGAAACATTTCGTCTGATTTTCGTGGTACTTGCAGCGTATATTTATTTATAATTGAATTAATAGATACTTAAGTCATCATACCTTTATATTATTAAACATTATTATCCTAAAAATATGTTAAGTGTTCAAGAGGTATTCTTGTGATTTGGAAATGTTTTGAAGGCATTTTATTTGTAGGTAATAACAGGCATGCTGTGACATTCTATTTTTGAGCAGACTTGGCAAGGGGACCGATAGTGGTAGAATGGAACTGTACTTTTGACTAATCTTAGATATTTTATAATATTTGTTTTCATATTTCTGAATGGGCTTTGTCCTATTGTAAAAGTTAGTATTAATGTTCGTTTACATTGGTAACATCACATAGATTGTATTGTTAAAATCACTAAGCTTAATAAATGCTGTTGTATTACAAAATATTTTTGAAATTATTTTTCTTGTAATATCTTGTGTTCCAAGTGTAATAAATAAACACAAACTGCAGACTATTTTTAAAACATTTGAAGTTTGCATTAATATTTTTAAATGTTTTATATATAGGTTTGTTCCAACCACACTTCAAACTGGTTTGGAACTGTCCGACACATGCGCATCGGACCACATTTGAACGTCATACATAAAAAATCCCAGGTTATTAACAACATTAAAGTACAATAGAATAAAAACCAATCAGATGAAAAAACCCCACTTCAAATAGGAGCCTCTTTCAGGAAGATATCTTCAAATGGTCCCTGGACCTCTTCAAAGTTCTCTGAAGCGAACCCCCGGCCCCGTCTTAAAAACCGACCACTTCACTCGCCAAATAAAACCCAACCTTAGAAACCTTCATTTCGTTCTTACACTGACTCAATATTCGCCAAGAACACGGTAAAACGTTCCTATTTCTCGAATTTAAACGAAATGTTTGGTATTTGACCACATCTCGAAAGGTAAACATCCATTTAAACACAAAGTTGATTGAAATCTTTAATAAAATCGGTTTGATAAGACCTCTTTTATACTCTTTGAACCTGTGTGTAATGAACTGAAATTGAAAATCTTTTACTTATTAATAACTCTAATGAATTCTTTAGTTAAATACATTAAATAGCCAATTGTGAAACACATGCAAGCTAGAAAATGGGGTCTTTTGTGTTAGTCCCCCCCCCCAGGCCTTTCGAGCGCTTATTCGCGTATACAAGGTTGCACCCTTTAATTTTTTGGGTCATTCTGATATTCCACAACTGTCTAGTGTACAGAAAGCTAAAAAACAATGTGCTAAATAGGTCACCTCATTTCTTATTGGCATACATACATAAATAAACACATTTTCAAGAAAGCATAAGGTTAAAAAAAAAAAACACAACTTGCGGCTTGAAACTCATATTTTTTATTGGAAAGACAGTGCATAAAGTTATCAGACAGTGAAAATGACATGTTATGGCAAGATGGAATAAGACGTGTAATAATTTGTAAATATTGGACTCCCAACTCTCGACGCAAAGAAGCGTCTACTACACTAATAAGAATTACATTATTAGGTTTCCTCTCAAAACTATAATGAGACAACAACAATATCTGCACTTCATTGTTTTGGTGACAAAGGTCAAAAAATGTGTTCAATGTGGTTATTTCAATAAATAATAAGGACATTTTATCTGTATTGTATTGTATTGGACAGCGGTTGGAAAAAGTAGTTATATATGTATATAACTATAAATAATAAATAATAAAGTTCTCAACCTAGTNAGGGAAGTTTTTTTTGTTTCAAACAAACAGTTATGCTTTGACAACCGACAACCTATTATTGTCAGATATAATTAATTTTGCCCCCGTATTTTTAAATCTCTCAAAATTGATTTTTGGAACGAAGTTCCTTATGGCACGTTCTGGATCCCGGGAGTGAATCCAAAAAAAACGACCAAAATCACCGTCACGCAAAATCCGTCACGAAATCTACCAATGACAATAACTTGAGTAGAAGTTCACCGAGTTAGTTGAACTTTGGTACACATGTTCATTTTACCAATGCCAGGGCTAAGTTCGTTGGACAACGTTATCCGCCCTAGCGTTCACGCATAACGCTCGCGTAAACTTAAGCTTCAAAAATGTTAAGACGGGAAAAAGTGTTATTAAGGAAGCCTGTTACTTGACTTGTTTTGTTTATTTTTGTCATATATGTCAAATGTCACTTATTTTAATCCAACATTCTTTAACAATCATACTCTTTAACTAAATTTTTTCTTATATTCAATACATATTTATTGAGATGCTTGCTTTAATGATACAAATAACACTTTTCTTTTAATTTTGCCTTAACTCCGCTAGGTACAAACAGTTAGTTACTTTTAATTTTGTCNCGACAAATATATATTGATAATCGGACAGAAATGCCGGTAGATTAATAAGATTTTCACTTATCCATGTTTCAGTTAAGCACAACATATCATACTGCTGAATATTATCGATTTCTTTATTATCTAACTTGTACAGACTTGACATTCCTGAAATATTCCAGAATAATATTTTCATTGAGTTTAAATAAAAAAATTGTTGTTGGTGTGAATGTGAAGTTTGACTTATTAAGCTTGGTTTTTCCTGATATCCTTGTTGTGTTGCTTTCTTATATGTCTGTGATCTCTGCGTTTTATTCAATCGTTGCTATACTATGTTGTCATCCTTCTCTTGATCAGGATTAGATATGTTTTGTGAATGTTTCCTGGTACCCGTGTCTTTTGTAAATTGATCTTTCCGTGGGGTCTGTTTATTTTTCTTAAATGTTTTTTCTTGAACAGGGGAGTTGTCTGGTGTTAACAAAGAGTAGTATCTTCTGCAGAAATAGAATCTTTATCTGGTGTTAGGAGAATACCCACTAAAAAATATATATACATTTTTAATTGCTATTATCGCATCTAATTACGCGACCTTACTATATTGAAATTTAATATTACCAATTAAAATTCTGTGGTTAAACGTTTCAAAAACCTTGATTAAAAGCATTATTTTATTTATGAGGTAAGTACAAAGCATATTCTAGGTAAATTATTTTTTTTATTAGACAATAAAAATTCAATAAAACAAGTGATAAAGTATGTAAATAACGCGGAACGAGAATTCAAAGGAAATATATATCAAAAGGTTTATTTATATCTTCTTTCAGAATATGTCAATGGAAAAATACCTTCTAAGAAATTCAAATATTTTTTTATTGTTTTTTTTCAGTGTATCCAATTACTTTTCTTTTCCTCTTGAAATTCAATCTTATAATTCATTAAAAGTTTGAGGTTTAAAAACCACTAAAATAACTTCCATGTATTTCTGAGAGAAGAAGGAATAAAAATTGTAATTCATTTAATGATTTGGAGAACGGAAAGAGAAGATTAAAACTCAGTCACTTAATTATAGGAAATATCACATAACTAATACCTATTTGAGAACTATTAAGATAAGTTTGTTTTCTTGTTTATTATACTACAATACTACTGATGAATACTGTTTGTTCATATCTCATATTTGTTGTTGTTCTGTTCATATTTGAGAACTAGTAAGATAACTTATATATGGGAGCGCCTATGGAGGTCATCTTAAAGGATAAAAGAAAAAGTCTCTCCAGGTAAAATTAACTTTTTATTAGCCAAAGCAGCTTTCAGCCTCTAAAAGGTCATCATCAGTGCCTATTAGAACAAACAGAGGTGATAAATCATGAAATATAGTAAAACTTACATGTAACTTATTTTTTATTATTTTTTGACTTGTCGTTTGTTTTATTGTTTTTTGACCATCAGTCACCGTGATAGGTTTTTTATTGATTAGTTTTTATTTTATGTACTTAAGTTTTACTATATTACATGATATATCACCTCTGTTTGTTCTAATAGGCACTAGGATGATGGCCTTTTAGAGGCTGAAAGCTGCTTTGGCTAATAAAAAGTTAATTTTACCTGGAGAGACTTTTTCTTTTATCCTATTAAGATAAGTTTGTTTTCTTGTTTATTATACTACTGACGAATACTGTTTGTTCATATTTCATGTTTTTTGTTCTTCATATTTGAGAACTATTAAGATAAGTTTGTTTTCTTGTTTATTATACTACAATACTACTGATGAATACTGTTTGTTCATATCTCATATTTGTTGTTGTTCTGTTCATATTTGAGAACTAGTAAGATAAGTTATATATGGGAGCGCCTATGGAGGTGATCTTAATTTGGTAGACATGTTCATTTTACCAATGTCAGGACGAGTACGTTGGACAACGTTATCCGTCCAAGCGTTCACGCGTAACGCTCACTTATACGTGAACTTCAAATTTAAATTTGAAATTTTAGGCCAGGAAAAAAATCAAACTTCATCTATTCAATGAGACAAAGATAAATACAATTTTAGAGTAAAACCAACATCGACTCCGCTACGTAGAGTAAAAGATCGCTAAAACTATTAATAGTTTTTAGAAAATAAACAATATAACAATAAAGTACATGATAGGATGCGAGGAAGCTATGTGCCACACTAATTGGCAATCTATTTTTGGTTGTTCATATTTGAGATCTATTAAGATGTTTGTTTTCTTGTTTATTATTATACTACTGATGAATACTGTTTGTTCATATTTCAACTAATAATTTTATTTTGACAATTTCATTATATCAAAACATAATTATTATTAAATATTTATCTTCAATTACACATAGTAAACACAGGTGAGGAGTAGAATTTATTTAGGTAGGTAAAATCAACCAAAACCTTCTCGTGTACATTGCGACTGAATTAATACTCCCAATTAGTATTCCCAAATATCTTGTTTCATTATATTAAAAATTTCAATAGTTAGAATAAAAAGCACGCACGCACGATGGAATTTATAAATACATATATACAGGGTGACTCAAAATTGTCACAGTGAAACTGGTGAATTCTATGTATACCATAAATAATTATTTTATTTCTTAAAAATATTTCAAAAATGAAGAAATTTATGAATGTGACTGGCAAGAGAAAAGTATTATTTTTCACGTTTTGAAAAATCAATGCTAAAGCAGTAATAGTATTTTCTACTGTTTTATATTTTATACTGTTTTTTAAGAGGATATAAAACATAAGTTTAATTAAAGGTGAGCGAGTAGGTTTTTAATTAAAAAATCATCAATTTATCGATTCGAATAAAAATAAGCTGCATGCGAATTAACTACTTTATAACGAATCTGAAAATTAAATTAAGTGGTCGCCGAAGGATCCCATTTAAGAGTTTTTAGATTGACCGCATACTTTTGTGTTATGTATCCCTAAAATGAGAGAGAGAGGAAAGGGTAGGTAAAACTACCTTATCTATAAAGCTATTTTGACCTCACCCCTAACTTCCAGGTCCAGAAATGCGTTAATTTAGTTTTCGGGTTAAAATCCCGGGGCAAATTTCTCATTCGACAAATCCAATTTCCGCTGAAGTCTCCCTCACTTTACAGCGGGGGGTTTGAACCTTTTACTAAGAGCTAAGGGGGGTGGTATTGCAAACCCACTCCTCTTTTCTGACTCAGCCCCCGAATTTTGGCCAAATTCACCCAATTACAGTATGTGGCTCTCCTCGGTCCTACCTCTCCTGGGAGCCCCTAGGGTTTAATTTGTCGGAGAATTCGTTAAAAGTGCTAACAACCTTTACGCAGTGATGCGGATCGACCTCAGCCGTCGCCTGCCTAGGGGAGAAAAAACATCACAAACAGAAATGCTACAGGGTATAACCTTGATAAACACCTTAATAACGAATCATTTAATACTGCATCGACCCTTAAAAAAATTAGTATGTTTAATCTTACCACTGATAATCCTAATCATTCCCAAAACTACTTAATAGAACATTTAAAAATAAAGTTTGTATTGTAATTTCCCGAAGGAATAATACATTTTACATAAACACATTTTACAAATGATTTATTAGTACAAAACGGTAAGCCTCTAATTAATAAAAAAAAAAATTACTATAATCATTTACAAAATTATAATTATTTACGGAAAGAATCACCGTACAATTTTTACATTAACATTTAAATACTATAAAAAACTTATGAACGAAAAAAATACTTCATATTAGTACTTACAAAATATTAAGTCGCAAAAAATCTTTTTTTTGAGATATTGATGGATTTGTACGTTATTAATATCCCAAAAGTAAAAAAAAGAATATAATAAACAAACAACATAAACAACTAAATTAAATTCAGTTCTGCTTCCAAAAAAAAAAAAAAAAAGGTTCCACTAGTTTTGATATTGGAAATGCTAAAATGTAATCTATTGGGTGAAATTTGGACTCTTTTATTCAGATACAACCATAATTGTAAAACTATTAATGTAAAAAAAATGCTGGACCGGCAGAAATGTAGTTTCTGAGATAAACGAATAAAATAAATGCGTTCCCCTTGGATCTAAACAAGTCTATGTTAAAGACAACATCTTTTAGTATCACGATGATCTCTGGAATAAAGCAAATTCGCTTTTCGAAAATTCATTGATGAATTCATCTCTATTAATAAAAAACTGTAAGATGGTTTGTACGTAATCAAATATGGATTTTCGTGGTGAGACAATTTATGTTATTCTTATATGATGACCTCCGTGACGCTCCCATATATATCTACTAAAAACAACCTATTATTAGGTATCAATCATATTTTGTATACAAATTGTAATTAAAAATTAATTAAATAAGATATGTATTTTAGGATTTTAATTCGTCACTATGTATACAAGAAAGTTTGTAAAAGCTACTATTTTACATATTAAACAGTTAAAAGCAGTATCTTATGTAATATAAAAAGTTTCGTAACATTAATTAACATAACTATGTAAAACAAATTATTAATATACAAAACAAAATGGTAACATAGAAACCTATGAAAGAAACCCGATATTAAATAACTATAATAATCTATAATTTGAAAAAGATATAAAAATTATGCAGTCCCGAGAATTAACTAGTAAATAATAAAGAACTGTAAATAAATCAATTCAAAAATTAACTATAAAAGACCCAAGTCATAAAACTATATTTATGACTTTAAAGTAATAAAAAAAGGAAGAAATCATTAAAATACGGAGACGGTATTTTTTCCCATGACAGCATAACTTTTTCTGCAACAATTACTTTACCACTGTAATTTTTTCTTCTTTTTATAACACAATGAAACAGTCATAAATTTAAATGATATATAATTAACGTTATGCAAAAAATTATAGTTATAATTTTCTGAAATTATGAATGACATACGAATTTAATACACATTGTTATTTATTTTTTTTTTTTAAACAATATAAGAAAGGCATATAGGTGTATTTACCTTTTTTTAAACAATTTAAGTAACCTTTTTAATTATATTTCATATTTAAAATTTAATTATACGAATTAAATAAATTAGATGAGATTCCTCCATTGAATAAATTGATTAAGTTCACTAATGTTATTACTGTTTCGTATTAGTTATAGATTTCAATAATTTTAATGTCATACCAATTTTAATACCAAAGTAAAAATATGAATGTTACAAGAAATAATGAATTAGCCAAATAGCAATCAGTTAATTGGTCAAGCTGTTAAAGAGAAGTACGGTAATTACGCAAATTAGCGAGCTTCGCCGCCGCGAGAGTCAAACTACGGATTCCTTTGTTTCACGCATCCTTTGTTCAAGATCTAACCATTAAGTTACGATACTAAATTTTTTTTTATTTTTTATTTTTCTATAAATATATAAGAAAAAGATAAATAGCAATAGATGAATATAAAAATTTGTAAAAGTATAGTTACCAAGTACAAGCTCGATTAAAAATTTTCAGGTAAAAAAAAAAAGTTTCCTTAACAATGTAGTCTGTACTTGCAGTGCCTAATCGACTTCAATGAAATGAAATTGGAAATACAAGTCTAGACAAATCATACCCTGAGGTAAAATCTAGAAATTAATTTTAGCTTTAAATTTGAAGACGTTTCCCATAAAAAAAACGGGGAAAAGGTAAAAGAAAATTATTTTGACGACAACGATTTTGATTACATTTCATATAAGTACTCAATTTTAATACGAGTTTAACGGTTTAAGTCGTTTTCCTAATAAAAATATAAATTTCCAGGATAAATGTAATTTCGTAAAAATCGAAACCGAAAATTAAACAACCACCTGTTGATCCTTCAATAAATATGTTTAGCTAATAAATTCATTGTATTAGATATTATGGAATTTAAACTCAGTAAATCGATATTATACATAACAAAGTTTTAGTATCGTGTAACGTATTTTGCTTTTCGAACTTATTTATTTGTTTTATTTCCTTATAACTCATTTTCATTCAAAGCTCAATCAACCTTATCAAGAAAGGAAGATTCTATTGTGCCTTACAATGCCTCTTTACCTATTTCTCTTTAACAATATCTTCTCTTCAGATCTTTCTTTAGATAAGGAAACAATAATAAATGGGATTGGTACGGCTAAATTAAATCCACTATAAAACATTTTTTAAAAAAAAAAAAAGAAAAAAAAAAGAAAACTAAATAAAAGAAGTCTTCTCTTCGATAGAAAGGACAATAAAGTATTATCTTTGTTTATATTATGTAACCTGAAAGGTGAATTCAAGTTAGTAGGGGATCAAGTAAAGTAGGTCAATTCTTCCCAAATTAGTTTGTGTTAGTTTATTAAAAAAAAAGTTTATATTACAAAAGGTTTTTTAGAGACAAAAGAAAATTTGTTTTTCGTACGCCTTGGAATGAAAGAATCTACGTTTTGTTTTTAATTAATTTTCAAATATTTTTGTCTATAATTCTTTTTNGTTTAAATGTTGTACTAAAATATATATATATATATATATATATATGCCAATAGTCATTAAACGGTGTTCTGTAATAAACATTAATTTTTTTCCAAGGTTAAAACCCTATACATTCGTATTAAGTAGGAATTCACACGTGTTGGGATTTTTTTCTTTTTTAAACTTAGCAATGTTAATATTAATTCTATTCTCTCGGATTATAAAATTATATTTAAATTGAAATAAAAAATTTCACTTTCAGCATAAAATACTATTTGTCCATCTCTCTTTAGTTCATAAAATATAAAAAGTGTAAAATTAAAAATGATAAAATAGTGAAAAAATTAAAATTTAGTGATCTGAAAGCTTGTCTTGCATTTGGTGAGATCGGTAGCAATAATTACAGACTTGTAGGACTACCGTTGGAATTATCGTCATAACGTTTAACAGACTTTTTTTTAATTATCCTACTTGTTTATGTATAATAAATCACCTAATGGCTAAAACTGCGGCAATTTAAAGGGCATCCGAAACAGAGAGTATGCATATTTCTTTCAGGAGTCCTGAAGGATAGAAACGGAAACTATATAAGATACTAGCTGGATACCCGTGCTTCGCTACGGAGTGTTTTTAAATTTGATAAGTTTATAAACTACCAGGAAAGCATACAAATTATTTTACTATGCGAGAATATCTAGATTCTATCCCTCCTACTTATATCCCCCTCCTCTTTGATAAGATAATTTGCAAATATCCTAAATTTACCCCCCTCCTAAATGAAAATATGACAAAACTGTACATAACAACAATTACTGTACTCTTAAAGAGCATTTCAACGATATGCATCATGAAGATGAAGGGTATTCATTACTTGTACCCCGTACCCCTTTGAACCAAAATTTATAGTTCAAAAATTCATGAAAACAGTTACCTTCCCCTTGCTTTGAAGGTCAAGTGTGCAAATTTTCATCGACATCGGAATAAAACTGTAGATTTGTATAAAAGAACATGCATATGTACACACATATGTTGACTTTTATATACATATATATAGATATAAATTTCCATTTTACCTGTCCCCCTTCTAAATGAAAATAAGACAAAACTGTACTTAAGAACAATTACTTTTCTCTTAAACAGCTTTTCAACGATTTGTGTCATAAAGATGAAGGGTATCCATTACTTTGTCATTTGTACCCCGTAGACATAACAACAATTTCTGTACTCTCAAACAGCATTTCAACGATATGCATCATGAAGATGAAGGGTATTCATTACTTGTACCCCGTACCCCTGTGTACCAAAATTTTAATTTTGTAATCTCATGTAGGCAGTGACCTTCACCTTATTTTGAAGGAAAAGTGTGTAAATATTCATCAAATTAGGATAAAA
>KZ653139.1:66370-77741 GCA_001010745.2 Gerris buenoi | reverse complement strand
GGAAGTGGTTCAAAATTGGGGTAATAGGTGTGCGATGAAACTTAAAAAGCAAAGAAAGATGAAGCCATTTTGTTTTTTTATTATTGTTATTTTGGTTTCTATATTCTCAACCTTAGTTGTTTCTATGTGCAAAATTTGGGGAAGATTGAATGACGGGAAGTGGTTCATAATTGGGGTAATAGGTGTGCGATGAAACTTACAAAGCAAAGTAATATAAGACCAGTAAAAAGATGACCCCCACGGGAGATTGACCCAGGGACCCTTTATTTTTTGTTTAATTTTAGAGACCTTAAAAACCGTAATGTGTCTATATTTTTATTTTTTTATTTTCATACAGAGTAGAATATGAAATGAAAAACATGATATTTCAATAAGGTATTATGCTTAATAATCTATGAAACCCTAAAAAGAACGCAAGTAGGTACTATCCTGTGATTTTAAAAAAACAAAAAAAAAAAAACTTATTAATCATGCAGTATGCATAGAGATAATTCTTATCTGCATTGCATGCAGTGACATTTCTGAAGGTAAACCCAAGATCATGCTTTATGCCAGAGAATGTCGTGTTTTCTTTTTAGCTTATTTTTTTCAATTCATTACATGTGAAGCAGGTGCGCCAGCGACAATACAAGACTAACTCAAAAATCTCAACCAACACACAAAAAAACAAACGTACAACCCTGAGGCAAACTAAAAAACACTAGCTCCTGATGGAAAGCGTTAAATGATGAATATACACGTGGCTAAAAAACTGACAGAAAAAAGGGGTCCCTAAAGAACACTAGATATTTTTTACCCTCTCTCACACGAGAAACAAAGAAGTCGATCAGTTTACTGGGTCATCGAACAAACACAACACACGAAGTGTTTTTTTCTCGTATTTTTGTTTTAGTGCTTCCGACTCCGAGCTACATCCAGGAATTCCACACGAAACTGTAACATTGTTATAACTATCGCGTTTTACTATTCCACAAAAAATACATCATTTATGCATTGTTCTAAAACTAAAACAGAAGTGTGGATTTTTTTGTCAAGATTATTTATCACCTATCTTCAAAGATTGATGGAATGATGACGAAACTTAGATTTCCATGACACCGTAACAAATTTTGAATATTTGCTGTTAACTATAAATGACATTTCTATCCTTTTTTTCTTTTTACATCTAACCAAATTCTCTCTCACATTTTTTGAGCTNAAAAACACTTTTTTGTTTAATACATATTTTTTACTATCGCCTCATATTAAATTTCATCTCAGAAATGCATAAAAGCGCTGTTTTGAGGTAATAAACTTTTAAAAATTTTTGGCCCACCCCCGGACCACCCGCCATAAATTTCCCCCAATGATTAACTGCAGACGATGCCCATAATACAATAAGATATTTTACTGCAGTAAGCACCAGCATAACATGTTCTAACGAATACATTCCAAAACAGTTGTTATTGGACGCGGAGATTTTTTTGTTTATTAGTTGTACTTTTTTTTGGGGGAGGGGGTGCTTTTTGAATAAGTAGTTCCCTTAGTAGAAAGTAAGTAGAATTACCCCCTCCCCCCCTACCATTTATGCCACTGTATTAACTTTTGCGGCCTCCTTTATGATTGTCTAATTTAAATATGGCCTCCAATGGTAAAAAGGTTCTCCACCTCTGGGTCTAGTATCTAGCGTTGTAGTTTTTATATAATCCGCGTGAGTACTCTGACTGCTGTGATAAAACACTCAACTATCTCGTCAGACGAGATGGTGTGATGGCTAATAGTTCTATCGCGACAAAATCTATCACGTAGTCTACACGGTGATAGTCGTTGAGATAGTTGCTATCGTGACCACAACTATCGCGACAACTATCACCGTGTAAACGGGGCTTACGTTTTTAAATTTTCTGTCATAAGTCACAAATTTGAAACCCGTCAAAATGAAGATTGTAAATATGGGAGATGTCAAAACAAATAAAATAACTTGCTGATTGTTTCCGAACTAAATTTCCATGCAGCACAATTTGCTGAAAACGAATTAAATTCTGCTGAAAGATGGCCAAAAGTATTAAAATAATGCATTGTCATAAAATTTCAAATGTCTAGCTACTCGGGAAGTTAGTTAAAAATCGATTGACAAACAAACAAGAAAGCAAGCTAATAAAAACGTAGTAAAAAATTTGATGTTCTTGGATGTTTGAGGTGGTTAGAGCCACAACAACTACCGTCAACAACCTCTAACCATCTCCAACCACCTCAAACCACCTCGAACCATCTCGAATAAAAGTTTTTTCCCCCCAAAAAAAGTTTTTTCTTTTCAAAGAAAATACTACTTTTTTAACCTACTTTTTCTAACCACATTCAACAACCTCTAACCATCTTCAACCACCTAAAACAATCTTCAACCCCCTCTAACCACATCCAATCAATTCCAAATTGATTTTTTTTAAAAATAAAAATAAATAATGCAAAAAAAGAAGGAAATTCCAATTTTTTTTTAAAAAAAATAAACTTAAAAACTCCACCCACCTCGAAGTTGGTGGCGTGAGGTGGTTGGAGGTTGTTATAGCCACCTCTAACAATTTTTAGCTACCTTGAAACACCTTGAACTACATCCAATCACCTCTAACCACACAGCGGTTTATTTAAGTGTTATACATACAATACGAGGCAGTCCTCAAAGGACAGCTGCCACTTTTTTAATCTCAAAGACTACCCACCCGGTTGGAGAAAGGGGAGTTAGAAATCCAGGACGGTACCGTTATATAGGAAGTACAAATATATTTATAGGTGTTAGGTCATATATTTCATTATGACCTATTTTTCACTAACTGATCCAAGCTGAGGAAAAATGTGTAGAATACTCGTACAAAGAGAAGGTAAAACGAAAAAATAAAGTACATTAAAAATTACATAGTATATACGAGTATTCTGGTAAAACATGTTTAAGTCGTTGGTGTCAGTTCTTAAGTTAATAGAGTTGTTGGTATTAGATATACATAATACACTTTAAGAACATTTCTTCGACTATTAGGTTCTTGAGCTAAGATTGTGAGATTAATAATATCAAACTTATGATTGGGAAGGGCGGTGGGATTAGGATAGTTTGGTCTAAGGATATATTCATGTTGATATAGTCGTCTATTTAGGAATTGAGAAGGAATCTAAACAATTAATTTTATATATGACATCGGATTTATCTTTAATGGGAATTGGGTCTTTAATTCAAGAAGAAAGCAATTTGATTGTGTTAGTGGGTTTGAAAGAAATTTTAGTTGTGGGGGGATTGTAGTATTTTTGCCCTTATCCAAATCACATTAAACATAAGTTAATAAACAAAATTTAACGAACTGGGCTGATAACATTGTTTCGTGAATTTATAATTAGGTTAAAAATGTTTTGAGGGTAATGTTCTCTTAAGATTCGTTTAAATTGAAAAATATTATTTTCAAAAAAAAAGAAAAATCTTTCCAGCTAACTTTGGTCTTTACTTTTTATCTACCTACCAAATATATGTTTAATTTAGACATTATTGTAAATTTAATTATAGAAAAAAAATACCCCCCCCCCAACCACCTTGTAATGGTTAGTCCTAAAATTTTGAAACCATTCATGCGAATATCGAATACCTTATTACAGGGCGATGAAAATTCCCCCCAAAAATTTAATTTACCGTCTTATCATTACCAATAATAATTAATATAAAAATTCCATTTTTGAAAACTGGTATTATGTACAATTTTTTTTTTTTTTTTTTTTTTTGTTTNCCACTGTTAAAAAAAAAACCCTTTTTTGTTTAATACATATTTTTTACTATCGCCTCATATTAAATTTCATCTCAGAAATGCATAAAAGCGCTGTTTTGAGGTAATAAACTTTTAAAAATTTTTGGCCCACCCCCGGACCACCCGCCATAAATTTCCCCCAATGATTAACTGCAGACGATGCCCATAATACAATAAGATATTTTACTGCAGTAAGCACCAGCATAACATGTTCTAACGAATACATTCCAAAACAGTTGTTATTGGACGCGGAGATTTTTTTGTTTATTAGTTGTACTTTTTTTTGGGGGAGGGGGTGCTTTTTGAATAAGTAGTTCCCTTAGTAGAAAGTAAGTAGAATTACCCCCTCCCCCCCTACCATTTATGCCACTGTATTAACTTTTGCGGCCTCCTTTATGATTGTCTAATTTAAATATGGCCTCCAATGGTAAAAAGGTTCTCCACCTCTGGGTCTAGTATCTAGCGTTGTAGTTTTTATATAATCCGCGTGAGTACTCTGACTGCTGTGATAAAACACTCAACTATCTCGTCAGACGAGATGGTGTGATGGCTAATAGTTCTATCGCGACAAAATCTATCACGTAGTCTACACGGTGATAGTCGTTGAGATAGTTGCTATCGTGACCACAACTATCGCGACAACTATCACCGTGTAAACGGGGCTTACGTTTTTAAATTTTCTGTCATAAGTCACAAATTTGAAACCCGTCAAAATGAAGATTGTAAATATGGGAGATGTCAAAACAAATAAAATAACTTGCTGATTGTTTCCGAACTAAATTTCCATGCAGCACAATTTGCTGAAAACGAATTAAATTCTGCTGAAAGATGGCCAAAAGTATTAAAATAATGCATTGTCATAAAATTTCAAATGTCTAGCTACTCGGGAAGTTAGTTAAAAATCGATTGACAAACAAACAAGAAAGCAAGCTAATAAAAACGTAGTAAAAAATTTGATGTTCTTGGATGTTTGAGGTGGTTAGAGCCACAACAACTACCGTCAACAACCTCTAACCATCTCCAACCACCTCAAACCACCTCGAACCATCTCGAATAAAAGTTTTTTCCCCCCAAAAAAAGTTTTTTCTTTTCAAAGAAAATACTACTTTTTTAACCTACTTTTTCTAACCACATTCAACAACCTCTAACCATCTTCAACCACCTAAAACAATCTTCAACCCCCTCTAACCACATCCAATCAATTCCAAATTGATTTTTTTTAAAAATAAAAATAAATAATGCAAAAAAAGAAGGAAATTCCAATTTTTTTTTAAAAAAAATAAACTTAAAAACTCCACCCACCTCGAAGTTGGTGGCGTGAGGTGGTTGGAGGTTGTTATAGCCACCTCTAACAATTTTTAGCTACCTTGAAACACCTTGAACTACATCCAATCACCTCTAACCACACAGCGGTTTATTTAAGTGTTATACATACAATACGAGGCAGTCCTCAAAGGACAGCTGCCACTTTTTTAATCTCAAAGACTACCCACCCGGTTGGAGAAAGGGGAGTTAAAAATCCAGGACGGTACCGTTATATAGGAAGTACAAATATATTTATAGGTGTTAGGTCATATATTTCATTATGACCTATTTTTCACTAACTGATCCAAGCTGAGGAAAAATGTGTAGAATACTCGTACAAAGAGAGAACGTAAAGGTCAATAAAAATAAACATACAATGATCTAAATTAATTTAACCCAATGAAATGGTTGTTTTGAAAAAAAAAAAAAACTTTTTAGAGCTGAGAAATAACATTAATATGATTGCCAAAGGAATATCTTCAAAGAAAGGTACGCTATGAAATAAAGACAAAGTTGGGCGATGTATTTACGGACGATGATATATATGATTGTGACGTCTTTGTGATTTGTATTTTGGTTCGCTTACGAACATATAGGTAGATTATTCCAATTATAAAAGATTTATTACTTCATGCTCATTGAACCTAATTCTGTTAGTAAAGATTTATGTGTAATATTGGTGTCTTGTGTAGTGCATTCATCAGTTTTAAAGGATAACTTTAAATTATTAAAAGAGTATTCAAAGACCGTGCTGTTTTATGAAAAAATTACAATGGAAGCTAAGTCAAACTGTTTGAATAAGAATGAGTGGCAAACGTATAAAGAAAAGATTTAATAAACTAGTCAGTCTCTATTTAAATTGGGGTTAATCGTTAATCAAAGAGGATTTGGTCATTATAAAAGAAAAAAGACATTTTCGTAATTTATTGACGCCAACAATATTTAGTACGGAGAGATCAGCAACTTAAATTGTCCCCATGACAAAATCAATAGTGGAAAATGTGCTAGAAGAAGTAATACGAAAGAACAGAAAGCTACTTTGTAGACTACTTTAGATTTCATACCTCTCATTCAAAATATCAAATAGATCGCCGCAAAATATTTCATAGAGGCTTATTCAAGAAAGGTAAGAGTAATTGCAGCTTTAAATGGACGAAAATACTTACATAAAAATTAATCAATGCGACAAAACTTTCGCCTACACACTTTGCTTCCGAGCTTACCGAAGGTAACAGAAGCTATGAGCTTCTGTCGTTCTCAAGAACAATAACATTTTGTCTCCAATTTCAAAAAATCCAAGATAGAAATCCGTTTCAGACATCAGGAACCATTTGATGTCTTGTGTCTGTCGGTCTGTCACTCACTTTTCAACTAAAATATCTTAAAAAATACTGGTCCAATTATAATGTAATTTGGATGGGAGCCCATTCTTGGTCCAATATAAGTTTCAATTTTCTGCGCTAATTAATGGATGGTTTGTCGAAAGTAACAAGATAGCCCCTTAATAATTTCAACTATCAACACTTTAAATTTGGTTAAACTGATATATGTAGGTATTTATTCCTATTTAAAAAAAGGAGGGAAAAATTAAATAATTTGACAATTATAAGTTGTAAAAGTATAATATCATTAAAGTATACGCAAACTAACCTAAGGACGCTATGTACCACTTAATGATTTTTAAACCTGACAAAATTGTCTTGATTCCTTACATGAATAAAAGTAACAATTTAACGACATTTAATGAGCGCTCCGATATCGGACAAGCACCAAATGTATAGTTTTCAAATCTAAAAGGTAAAAAATCAAAGGGAAGTACTTGTGTCCAAGTACTTTTTAGGGTTTCGTAGAAGATTAAGCATAGGCGCTATACAAATATGATTTTTTTTATTCGACGTCAGGGGTCCCTGGTTCGATCCTCCGGGGGCCAAAATGTATTTTTTTGTAATAACTAACAGATAAATTACTTATTTTTTCAGGAAATTTTCATCGTCCACAATATTTCAAAAATTTTAGGCCCTGCCGTTATATAGTGGTTGGTGGGGGGGGGGATTTTTTTTAGGTATATTTTGACTTATAAAACCAATAAAGAATGCATAATTTAAAAAAGCATATATAATTTGTATCCTACTCTTCAGCAGCTTTCATTTAATACCCCAATCGAAAATTTAAAAAAAACAATATAAATTTTTGAGTTTATAGTCCAGTCGAAAAGTAAATTTTACTTTGCAAAAGGTCATAAAAACTTTTTTATATTGTATGTACCTAGACATTTGTTAAAAACCCAAGTTTTCGATCTCCTAGACCCTGTGAGAGGGGAAAAAATACGCGAAGTTTTAATGTTTATTTTTAGTTTTTTCTTTATAACTCTTTACCTATCGGTCCTGAAAAAAAGGTGTACGTATCTTTCTTGTAGAGCACTAAATTTGCAACAATTTTTTTATTTCACATTTTTCCCTAAACCCTATACTTTCCGAAATATAGAGCTTCAACGATGCAATATTTTTTTTAATAACTGCACAACCCAAGTTGCGGAGTTTAGTTTAGTTTAGTTTTTATTTTTGTACTTCCATAGGTAGGATATACCCAAAAAATCACTGTGTGGGGGAGGGATAACAAAAAATAGACCCCTTTCGTCCTCAGGAAAAATATTTTCAAAAAACTATGCATCTTTGAAGCTCTATATTTCGGAAAATATAGGTTTTAGAAAAAAATGTAAAAAATAAAAATTGTTGCAAATTTAGTGCTCTACAAGAAAAGATGAACAAAAAACCCCGAAAATTTTTTTTATCGTTTGTTAGAGGCGATTAGCATTGGTTACTAGAGGTTAGAAGTTGTGGCTAGTGGTGGTTATTTGTACTTCCATAGGTAGGATATACCCAAAAATCACTGTGTGGGGGAGGGATAACAAAAATGGACCCCTTTTGCCCTCAGAAAAGATGTTATTTATGATTTTTTTTCAAAAAAAATCCATATTGCATCTTTGAAGCTCTATATTTCGGAAAGTATAGGTTTTAGGAAAATTTTTGGTAAATATTTTTTTTTTGTAAATTTAGTGCTCTACAAGAAAGATACGAACAATTTTTTTTCAGGACATATAGGCTCCCCTCTGGTTTAGCACAGGGTCTAGGAGGTCGAAAACTTGGGTTTTTAACAAATGCCTAGGTACATACAATATAAAAAAAGAAAAAAAGTTTTTATGACCTTTTGCAAGGTATACCCTTATTTTTTATACCTGTCGACTGAACTATTACCACATTTTTGCAAATTGGGCAAGAGCATATTTAATTTTTAACTTCTGTATATTTTTCCTGAGGTAGGGCCCAAATGCGCCAGTGTTACAAATTCCAGCTCTTTAGCTTAAGCGGTTCGGGCGCTATGAACCAAGGAGCGACGGACAGATGGACACATCACCCTTGGCATAAGGGTTTTGAGAAGAATCTACAAAACTCTAAGAATCTATAAAGAAGAAAAGGTAAATATTTTACTTCAGATAGATTTCTTTAGTAATTTTTCTGGCGTTATAGGATCAAAATTGACCCTGT
This sequence comes from Gerris buenoi, assembly GCA_001010745.2. Lineage (NCBI taxonomy): Eukaryota > Metazoa > Arthropoda > Insecta > Hemiptera > Gerridae > Gerris > Gerris buenoi. The sequence continues at coordinate 69,130 of KZ653139.1, read as the reverse complement.
AATACTCTTATTTAAATATGGCACAAACAAATATTTAGGGTTCTTGCGGTAACACAACATGGAGATATTTACTTTGGTAATTACTCCAGGCTCTCTGTCACCTCTAGAGTAGTTTTTAACTTCTACAAGGTATTTGCGGAGATAGTGGTAGATAGTAATTACACTACGGCTCATCCAACATAAAAATAACCCCAAGAAACGTGCAAAAGTAAAGAGCATTAGAACAACTGTAGAAAGTGTAGGAGGTTACACTAATGATATCATTTAAATAATCAAGATATCCTAGCTTCAGCACTATCTTGCGGAACGACCTTGTTTGTCATTTTATAATTTTACCCGGAAAACAAAATAAAATGTTCATGGTCAAAAAATATTTATTTTACGAGAAAAAAGAGTACTGTATGTAAAATTGTAATTAGTGAAATGTATTTTTAAAGTTAGCTTAACTTTCCAACTTGGCGTTCAGCCACTGTAAAATGTATTAAAAAATGTATATTAAGAGACCCCGCGTGAGTTTTTCAACATTTATTTTTAGAGTAAATTATCGTCTGAGATTTGGAGTTCAGGTGCTTTTCTCTAAATTTTACACCTGGTGTCATTTAGATATTTCTTAAGAAATAAGCATAGATGAAAAATATAAGAATTTTTAAATGCTCAGCCTATTTTGCTGTATTTCACTTCATTTGTGGATTTTTATTTTATTTTCAAAATTAACATTTTTGCTTGTCTGAACTTATTTTAACGAGATGTTAAAAACGCATCCTCTATATTATAATGTTCAAAAACCTGAAATACTTAAGGGGCTTAAAATAATTTGTACTTAAGGAGAGGAAATAGTGAAAAATTTAGAGGGAATAAAGGAGACAAGAAGTTAGATTTTGGACTACTTGATAAAATACGTTGAAGCCAGCACCTTTGTATTTGAAATATTAATCTGCAAGATGGATCTTACGGTGTGATGTTAAAACATTAATCTTTCATGTTGATTTAGTGACGTTTCGACCCTTATAAAGTCATCGTCAGTCTTTATTTCTAAAATTAAAATCATAATCAGTTACAATGATGTCTTTAATATCTCTAAGGTATTACTGACAATTGGACAAAATAAATTATGAGTTGATAACGGATAGTGATGATCCACTTATAGTTGATTTTTACTACTTTAGAGAAATTAAAGATATCATTGTAACTGATTATATTTTTAATTTTAGAAATAAAGACAAATGATGACCTTATAAGGGTCAAAACGTCTCTTAATCAACATGGAAGAATAATGTTTTAATGTCACACCTTAAGATCCATCAAGCATATTAATACTTGGTAAGTTGTACATGGGGAGTGTTATGTTAAGCATCACATTAATGCAGACTGAAGTATGTTGTTCGTATCGGACTCCTAACGGAACACCAAAACTTGGAGTTGAACACGCGAAATTTAGGTTTTGATACAGAATGCCTGACTGGTATAAATCATTGCCAACGAGCAGAGAGGAAACGCATAAATTGACCGGTCACGTGAAACGGTCATGGTCAAGGAAATGGAACCAAGAACACCGTACTCTAGACATTCTCGTCCATATAGAACCACCATCCATTCGAAAACTAATCAACCGTAACCATATGAAAATTAGATGGGTCATTTACATGTCCTATTCAACCATGAAGGAAGAAATGTAAATTCCGAATGAATTCCCCCTATGTAAGCCAGACTTCAGTTGACGTGAATGCATAAACATTAGCATGAAACCTTTACGTCCTACGACAAACAATAAATTACTCATCTTAAATAATGACGTGAGCAATATCATAAATGTAAGTAAAACAAAAGTACGGTGAAAATACAACTAATCTTCAGACCGTAATAGTTCACGATTAAGCAACATTTTCTAATAACCCCGCTTCGGGGTACAAGAGCAATCGTGCATACTAACTCCAAGGCCACAAAGATGCATGAATAAAGACGGTATTATAAAGCGAACTTATAAAAGCTGCTCATTCCTCATACTTAATGCTTAATATTACTTTTATCTAAAAGACTTAAGGTAATATTACATTTATCTAAAATAAGAACTTTTAGAAACTCTATCACCGGAAAATAGTCAGCCAATTAGTGTGGCACATATTTTTCTCGCGTTCTTTTATTGCGGACGAGCCAATTACATAAATCTCAAAAATAATATACATAATCCCAATCCTACTCGGAATTGAATTTGTGGTTGTTTAGACCTGTTTTGATTTCCAGTACGGCCAAATTCAGTTTATTCAATATTAAATGTTCGCTTACGGAAGTTATAAAGATATATAGGGTTTTAAATAAAAGTTAGTACACAAGTGAAAGAGAAAGCAAGTTTAAATTATTATGGGTTTACCAGTTATACTTAACTAACTACGCTTCTTCGCGTATACTTCCTATTTTTTTATATACTTTTATGGTTTTATGCTTATACAACCTATTAATATTGTCAAAATCAATACCTTGGAAACTAGATGTTTCCCGGGAAATGGCTTATATTGTTAGAATCGTCTATAAATGGACTACATTTTAAAATCGTCAGAACCGTTTTTGAGAATTTTTTTTAACATCAATTGACATGTGAGGGATTTCTTTTAAGGCAGGTTAAAAACCATGTCTCACAAACTTTGGTTAAGAGGTTACACTAATAAACGTCAATATTATTCTTTCAATATACTATTCAGATGATCAAATATATTGAACAAAATCGATATTGCTTCAATAATACTAACCATGAGAGGGAGGGTG
>KZ653139.1:13532-29590 GCA_001010745.2 Gerris buenoi | reverse complement strand
AAAAAAAAATAGAAATAACTATATAGAATAGAATAGAATGCTGTTTTATTAACATAATATAAAAAAATTACATAAATAAAATATAAGAACAAACTGTTATTATGCATTGGTGTTATGCCGTCTGCTGGAAATAACTATATAAAAACTTTGAAATTAAAGTTAGAATGCTTTACAACTTCCTGTAAACATTCGAGAAAAAACATTGTTATGGCGCAATATTTTTTATTTTTAATCCAACTATCATCGGTGAGATTCGTTAAGCCTAATCTACTTGGCCGATTTTATTAAAATTGGTATTTAGAAAAAATGTATTTAGGCGAAATCAAGAATGAAATTAATTATGATTTAATATTTAACCCTTTGGGGCACTGCCACAAACGCTGATAGTCGTAAAAACAATTATTTTTAAAAACGGTTCTGTCAATTTTAATTAAATAATATTAAAGAATTAATTGCATTTAATTTATATTATAAAAACAGTGTAAGGACAAAGGCCAATTTAATTATAAAGACGAATCCCGAAGAATGTAGTTTCTGGGTAATAAGTAAAAATTAATCCATTAAGAGTGTTGGGGAAATAGTTTCGAGGTAATAATGTAGTCGTCACCTACGGGTGGGACAACAAATAAATGAAGTGTTGTGCGGCAAAAATTTGATTGGACTAGGAATTCCTTTGTCCATAAATAACTACAAATTAGGACAAAGGGAAACTTAGTTCAAAGAACATTTGAACAAAGGAACAATCCGTCTTCAGCGTGTAAAGGTGATAGTATCCCATAATCTAATTAACTATTAAGTCAAGGAAATATTAACATAATAAAGTAATTTCGGGTGGGTAAACAAGAAAATTAGAGCCAATTTAAGTATCACAACGTTTTTAACAAAGTTTTGAAATTTGACTTTTTGAAATATTATAAAATAAAAATTATTATAAAATCTTCTATTTCTTTTGATTTTGGTACTACGACAAATTACGGTTATCTTATTAAAAAAAAAGACTGTTAATAAATTAAACAAAAATGTATTGTTTTATTTTGATGGATGACATAAATGATTTCTTTTGACAGTTTCATGGATAATATTGTAAATATTGGGCCTAAGAGAAATAATTTTGATAGCTAAGTTCCTCAATTACGGAAAAGTTTTAATTTATTTACTTGAAGCAAGTGGAGCGAGCTTCCTACATCGGTGTGTAACCCTGTCTGTGGTCAGAGGATACCTGTGACGATAACTTGTAAAAGTAGACCGATTTTGGGTGGAATTTAGTATACATGTTAATTTTACCAATGCCCAGGACGAGTTCGTTAAACAACGTCCGCCCAAGGATTTGCGACTAGCGCACTCGCGGACGCGACAAGTTCGTTGGACAACGTTCGTCCAAGCGTTCACGCGTAACGGTCACGTTAACGTGAACTTCAAATTTAAAATTGGAATTTTAGGCCGGGGAAAAAATCAAACTTCATCTATTCAATGAGACAAACATTTTTTAAAATAAATTTTTTTAGTAAAACCAACAGCGACACCGCTATCAAGTGTTATGGATCGCTAAAACTATTAATAGTTTTGAGACAATAAACTATAAGAATAAAGTAATATAAGAATAATGTTAATATAACAATAAAGTACATGATAGGATGCGAGGAAGCTATGTGCCACACTAATTGGCAGTCTATTTTATTTATTTATTTTTTTTTTTTTAAGTAAAACAAACATCGACGCCGCTATGAAGTGATAAAAATCATTTAAAGTATTAAAGCAGACCTAAACGTTTAAAATAAAGGAAAACAAAGTTTTAACCGATATCTTTTAATAAAACTACACATACATCGTCTAAAGCAGTGGTTCTTAACCTTTTGGTAACCACGGCCCCCTTAAAATCTCCAAATATAATATATATAGTACCTAAATACCTTTCGAGGCCCCCTGGGGGGCCGCGGCCCACCGGTTAAGAACCAATGGTCTAAAGTACAGTTGAAACTGGCATGTAAAATTTAAACTTGATACAAGTAGAAGTTTTTGTGCAGTGAAATGATAAACTTTATAATAGTTGAGAAGGAGATGTGTGTAGTCAGTCGAATAGTAAGAATGCTGGGTGGCTTCCTCACTAATAGAATCTCTATTACAATACTCAACTCAACATGACTATCTACTTTTTTAATATTAAATACATATTTATTACTACAAACTGGCTTCATTGATATAGCCAGGCGATGAGTTTTACTCTAACTGATGATTTACGTAGGTTTGTAGTACATATTAAATGCATACACAACACAAACGGTTGTACGATTACATATAATTGTGTCACATTACAAGCTTGCGGAAACAGTGACGATTTAGATTAGTAGGGCAGCTCGATAAGGATTAAGAGACCTTTGAAATGGCTGTTACGCGATAAACTGAGGGAGCTAGAAGAAATTCTTCTCTTATCACGGAGTCACCGTCCAACGATAAACCTCAGTTCGTCTTAACGGAGGTCGTTATTTAATCATAAGCAAATACGCAAATAGAAGAACCTTAAATGAAAATAGGTAAAATACATATAATATATAAGCCGGATACAGAGCTGAGCTCAAAAAAAAACAAAAAAACATACATATACAAATGTGCTATCAATCCACACAAAGGTTCCGTAATAAGTAGTCAGATTTTAAATCCGAATATCGCGTTAAGCAGTATAATCAGTCCAGCCATTTAAAAATGCCAGCCATTTAAAAATTTTTTTAATGCATTTTGATAGTCCGAACGCAATGAACCTACACCGAAGTCTCTAGTTAAAAACATAATGGGGTTTATCAACCCAACATGTTTTAATCATTTTTGAATGAATAGCTATAATTTTTATGTTGATTTGTTTAAAAAATACTTTCTTTTCATACAAGAAAGTGAAAAATAAAGGGGCATGAAAAACTTAAAAGTTTGAAGGAAACATGGCACAATTATAAATTAGTACAAAATGAAACCAAATATATATTTATACTCAGAGCGTTCTCCTGTTTTATTTAACACCTCATATGACACATTTGACCCCTTAAACTTCACCCATTGTTTATAAGGGATGGTTTTTTGGAATTTATCTATATCTTCACTGCGTTTGGTTTATTACAATTATCATCACTTAAGTTTCGAATTTTATGTGTCGAATACTTTTGGAATTCAAGTGCTTAAATAAAAAGACAAACGTAGGGAATTAAAAGGGCCCTCGGTACATGGATCTTTAAAAAAAACAGCTATTAGCGCTGAATTATATTGAATGAACTGAATTCGCTAATTATTATTTTTTTTGTTAACTATTTTTTTAAAAGTAATTGTGCACTCTTTTTAACTGTTCTAATATGGTACATTATAAAAACTGAAATAAAAAAAGTATATTCTAGNTCTACCTCTATTACGCCTTGTTTACATGGGTACATCCTTTTTTCTTTTCTTGTCTTCCCCCTTCTTAACCCCATACAAAAGCCCCAGTGCTTTTCAACATCCCGATTAAGTTTGTCTATTAATTTATTTTATTTTATTTCCAATATATAAATGGTATGTACCTAGGTAAACTCTTTCCCTATTGCACCTTATTTACTTGGGTACATTCTTATAGGTATGTACCCAAGTAAATAAGTCCCAGTAAATCCGGTTTGAGTTTGCAAAAAAATGTAATAACAAAATTTGATCGGATAAAAAGAGTGACGACCAGGCTGTCATGCTGAATCAAATTTAGAAGGAGAAATTTCACTTTATTAGGTAACTCCTCTGTTCCATTAAGTTTGTGGTTGGAATACAGTAGAGCATCAATAATCTAAACTAATTTTGTGTAGTAGTGGTACTCAAGTACTACTCCAAGAACTCTTCCTAACCAATAATAAATAAATCATTACTACATTATTTATCTCCAAAACAAGTAAATGAATGAGTTGATAAAAAAGATAGGTAATTAATAAAACAAGTAAATGAATGAGTTGATAAAAAAGATTGGTAATTAATAAAACAAGGTTTTAATTTTAACGTTTTAGGTAGTATTCATACTACGGAAAGATTCAATTTTAATTTAAATCAAATTATAATTATTATTAACTATGGGAAACATACAGAGAAAAATAGACTCCAGTGCCAGGGTCAGCTACACTGGAGGATACCTTCCTCTGCCATTATTGATACCTATGTCCCGAATTTTTTAAGCTTTCAATTTTTCCACAAGTCTGAGAAGTCAACATTAATGACATAGAACTAGACCGAGAAATAACGCTTATAATTATAAAGTACCCAATTAGTACCTGTACTGTACCTAGTACAATCAATTAGAAATTAATTTTTACGTTTTAGGTAGTATTCATACTACGGAAAGATTAAATTTTAATTTAAATCAAATTATAAGCGTTATTTCTCGGTCTAGTTCTATGTCATTAATGTTGACATTTAAGGCCCGTGGTTTAAATCCCGGCGCTGGAGCATATTTTTCTCTGTATGTTTCCCGTAGTTAATAATAATTATAATTTGATTTAAATTAAAAAATAAATAAATTAAATAATCAGACAACGTCTTGATGAACCACAACTAACGCACCCTGCAATAACCTAATGTTATTTATTGACATTGACCAAAGGTACGTCAAATCATGATCAACACAACATCGTCATTATAGAACGGAAAATTAGTCACTTTACACATCACTGTAAAACAAGTTCCCTCGCTGGGATTTGAAGTCATATGTTGGCACTTGAGGACATTGGTTTCAAAAGATTTGCGAGTAAGCGTGAATAGGCCAATCCCTCTGATTAGTAATCACTTCTTTGTTTAGTTAGTTATCACAGAATAAGCAAATCCTCACCGACGGGGAAACGAAACAGGTCTCTCGCCTTTCACGTTCATTGTAATTTCGCAGGAATACATATTTAAATTAGGTATTTTTACTTTTCCTCACCTATATGATAGGAAAAGTTATGTTCTCACCAAACTTTTTTTTTTTTTTCGATATTTCAACTGAATTATCCGTTTTGGGTGTTTTAAGACCTCCTGCGTGGTGCGTAAGACCTCTGTATGTCTGTTACTATCGTAGCGCTCAGAGTATTTAACCTAGAGAGTTGAAACTGCAGAAAAATCAGTCCTTACTTCTAGTTGAGCTGCCCGGAAAATCAAGATTTTCCACCATCTTGAACCCAGTTTGCTGAGTCAGCAAACATTTAAAAAATCTAAATGGTCCAATCGAATTGAAATTTGGCCCGAATGTACCTCTCTGTGCGACAAACAAATCCACCAAATTTAATTTTGATATTGGCCGTTGGCCGCCATTTTGAAGTTATCGATTTTTTAATTTTGACATTTATATTGTAGGTGGATCCTTGTCCCCGATTTTTTATACTAAGAGTTAGTTTTTGATTTCACCTTGAGGTACAATTTTTCAGAATTTGTCGGAAGTATATGAGAAAGAAGAAATACGGGTGACAGATTTTAAAATGGTACACCTACTTTCTGCGCCTACTTCAATACTGTAAAAGAAAAGCGGCTAGTAATCCTAGTGCACATAGTTCATTGGTATTGTAACCCTGGCGACTTGCAATTTTTTATAGGTACTAAGTAAAATAGCTACATACATATATTTTTAGATGCACCTGGACAAACAAGACCTCAAAGTCAATGGAATTGTTACTTTGATCATAATCGTCATTCAAAAATATGTAGGTACATAAATCAAACCAATTAAGCAACTACAGTCTAATCTAAAGCATACGCTTCCAGTCCCTAATAACTCATTTATTAATATTTGAATAAAAACATGTGTCGTTTTATTAAAGCATTATGCAGATGTTAGTACAATATTGAATAAGTACACGGTTTTTATCATAATACTGAGTATATACGTCTAAATTTTGCAGAGTATACCAGATGTCACCAACGACTTTACTACGATCGATAATGTAAATAACAAAAAAAATAGAATTTTTTATTTTCATATTTTGAAAGTAAAAGTTAGGACCCACATCACTACTAAATCTAAGCATAAACAATAATAATAACTAATATTTAATTAATATTATGTTACTCTGCTCTCCGGACAAACTTTCATATATATACGAGTTCATAATTACTTAGCCCAATGTTTTTCATTTATTAATTAATTTTCGAGTTTTCGTAAGTAAATTTTATAATTATTGGACATTTTATCAAAATTGATCATAGAATAACTTCTCGGCGGGGAATCGAACCCGGTTTCTCTCCGTCCGCGTTTAAAGCTACTTTCTTAGAAACTAGATTATTCGCGGGAAAACAGCTTATATCGTTAGATTCCTAGTTAAACGGACTACATTTAAGAAGTGTTTATTAAAAATCGTCGGAACCGTTTTAAAGAATTTTTTTTTCACGTTTTATCTGTTTCTGGGGGATAGCGCCCCCAAATTTTGAGCTAAAATTCCATTCTCTATTTCGCCTTGTAGTGTAATTTTTCTGAACATGTGTGCTAAATTTCATCTAATGGGCCCAGTTAGTTTAGGCTGCTCGCGTCTGCACAGAAAGACTTTTTTTAAAATCACTTTTTTTGGACTCAGGGGACCTCAAAACGTGTAAATACATCAAAAGCTCAAAAGCGAATTTTCGCGTCATCACAATACTTTCTTTTAATATGAGAAAGTAAATAACTCATTTGTAATGGTTCAAGGTGAGATTTCGTCACTTACTTTAATTCGTCTAAATTTTAAAATTACTAAAAAATTAAAATACAAATAAATACAAATAGTAGAGTCACGATGATTGCCTAGTTGACACTTAGGCACTGATTGATATATTCTTAAGTATAAATAAAAAAAAATTCTTATTACAAAACTATCAATTTTGTAATTTAAAAAAATGAAAGTTAATCGATAGTTCGAAGTCATTGTTTACTTTAAATGTATACAAATTCTATTTTAACTCTAATTTTTTCCACACTTCCTTCCCTAATCAAAACCATAGGCTTGTTCTCTCGAACGTCAAACAAGTTGGCGTAAGACAGCTGTGTCCAATTTAACAGAGCGGGTTTTTGTAAATAGTTTTCAGGGAAACTCTAAATATAATACTACTCTGACAGAACCCCAACGTAGGGATACCATTGAACTTGAAATGTTTTCTCAACTTAAATAAACGGAACGATTTTTGGTGGTTTTTTTTTTTCGACAAAAACTAACAAAACAGCAAGATATGATAAAAATAAAAAGTGAAAAACGACCTTCACTCATTGGAATAAAAGAAGCAACTTTAATTGGATTTTTTTTTCAAGAAAATAAATATTGATATTTTACTTTAAAAATAGAAAGTTGTTTATGGTTACTTAATAAACTAAAACTAAATGGTTATTAAACAAATAAATAATAACAAGATAAGATAGCAAATAATTAAAGTTATAAATAGTTATAATTACCTAAAACAATAATAAATTGCGATAAGTTTATGTTAAAGAAGGGGACAAAAACATTTATAAATATACTAAGTTTAAGTAAGTCATAAAAAACACACTTTAACAGTACGATAACATTTTTTTACTATCTGTACTTTTCCACAGTTAAAAATTGTCTTATTTTAAGCTATTCTTATAGATAAGTAAAATATAACAAAAAAGAATTAATAGATGAGAGAAAATCAGATTCCTAAATACAATCGTTCTTCTAACATTTTAAAAATGAATCAACCTTTAATCTCATCTATTTAATAAAAAAAATGAAACCGTTACCGTTTGCTCCCCTTTTATTCTCTTGGGGAAGTAAAAGGAATAAAAGTGAATTTAGAGACAGATGAATAAATAATTAAATTGTTTTTAACAATAAAACATTAATATTCCTCGTAGTAAATGTCTGTGTAGGGAAGTCAAACATTAAAAAAAAAAATACTTTCGTGGTATTTAAGTATAAACAGGAAAGATAATTGAGGTAAAACATTTTAACTCCTTTGTAAATTAATAAAGAGAAAAAATATTTTATATTTTGAAGGAAGACCATTTGTCGTTCATAGCGAGTAAAGAATAGCTCTCTCTTAAAATTGCTAAAATGTTGCTTATGATATTTTTTATCTCTGAGGTAGAAAATTAAAATTATTTTTTCCAATTTCAAGTCACAATAACCCACAATTATAAAACTTCTATTTTATCCCTAAATTTTTTCTAATCTTAATTCCAAACAAGGCTTGATCTCTCGCACTTTAAATAAGTTGATGTCAAGCAACAGTATCCAATTTTACAAGGGGGAGGGGGGGGTTATAGATTATTTTCAGGAAGTCGCTCCCTGAAGTTTTTCATAATAAAAAAAATTATTGCAGTTTATCAAAAAGCTACAGTAGCACTTTAACAATTCAATAAAGAAATTTTTTGAATATAGATCATAGGAGTCACCCTAGTAACAAAATATTTAATATTTTGTTTTTACCAAAACTGATGAAAATTCTTTTGTTCCTGTTTTCACCTATTGTTCAGAATTTTTTCAGCCAGAGATTAAGAATTGATTAAGCTTGCAAATTCCTGAATAAGGCATCTAAGAAATGAGATATGATGAATGAGATGAAATAAGAAATTAAGTCTTATGAGTAATACCACAAATTACCTCATATTAAAGGTTTTCTCCAAACTAATCATAAGTGGCTTCGAAATAACAAGAACGAATTAGGTACTCAAAAGAGGTTATCAAGCTAGGCCTGTTCGACATCCAGGGGAAAAACATCAGGATTGCATTGCAGAAACATGGGGGGGGGGGGGGTGATACCCGGGATTCAATCCAGAAATCGGGTGAGAGAAACGTAAATACGATTAAAGGTAAGCCAAAAAACGAATGAATTTGAACTTAGATATATTTAGATAAGTTATGTGACAAGCACATTAAAATAAGGTTATGCCCAGCTCAGTTGGTAGTTGGGGGTGGGTTGAACATACAATTAAAAAAATAATTAACACAAAAAAATGAACATATTTATTTTCTGAATATGAGCGCCAGGTTCTTATTTAAAAAGGGGAGAAGAACCAACCCCATGAAAATACATTACATAAAATTGGCTATTTAAATAAATGTGTATTATATTGTGTCTATTAAATACTTATAGAAAAATAGTTTCTGACGAGATGGTTGGATGTGGTTTTGACGAATTCGTAAAATTCGGGTAATTCGGCCCTGGATAAACCACCCTTCAAGTGAAGGGTTCTGGAAATGTTCTACATTCAGATTAAAAAAAGAGTTTAACTTGAGGAGGAGTACCACTGGTACACTTTAGGTACAACTTGAAGTTATAAAAAAAGAGTGTACACATTGCTAGATGCCTCGCGGCCCAAAGCCGCCGGCCGCCACGCCACTCGGAGAGCCTCTGCCCTGTACCTCGCACAAGCCATCATGGCGTCGTCAGACCACGAAACAAAAAAAACTGACTGATTTAATTTATAAAAATTTGGGGGAAATCAACTTATACAAAAAAGACTTAAAACAATAAAAAAAGAAAAACGCCATTGGGATTTTTCCCAACACTAGGAATCGAAATTATAATGAACCACCACCAAAAAAAAATAACTGGCCAACCTGATCGATTTTCCACCACATTTAAATCCATAAATGTGAATAGAAAATCGACCCAGATTACCAACTGTTACAGTTATTATTTATATCTAAATAATATAAATAACTAGCTGGATACCCGTGCTTCGCTACGGAGTGTTTTTATACTTGATAACTTTATAAACTACCAGGAAAGCATAAACATTATTTTACTATGTGAGAATATCTAGATTCTATCCCTCCTACTTATATCCCCCTCCTTTATGATAAGATAATTTGAAAATATCCTAAATTTATCCCCCTCCTAAATGAATATGACAAAACTGTACATAACAACAATTACTGTACTCTTAAAGATCATTTCAACGATATGCATCATGAAGATGAAGGGTATTCATTACTTGTACCCCGTACCAGTTTGAACCAAAATTTATAGTTCGAAAATTTATGTAAACAGTTACCTTCCCCTTGCTTTGAAGGTCAAGTGTGCAAATTTTCATCGAGATCGGACTAAAACTGTAGATTTGTATAAAAGACTATACATATGTACACTCTTATGATGACTTTTATATCCATATACCCCTTCTAAATGAAAGTAAGACAAAACTGTACTTAAGAACAATTACTTTTCTCTTAAACAGCTTTTCAACGATTTGTATCATGAAGGGTATCCATTACTTTGTCATTTGTACCCCGTACACATAACAACAATTACTGTACTCTTAAAGAGCATTTCAACGATATGCATCATGAAGATGAAGGGTATTCATTACTTGTACCCCGTACCCCTGTGTACCAAAATTTTAATTTCGTAATCTCATGTAGGCAGTGACCTTCACCTTGTTTTGAAGAAAAAGTGTGTAAATATTCATCAAATTAGGATAAAAGACATACCCTCATACGGATACTCTTCTTTTTATATAAGATATAGCTATATTTTTCAATTTTACCCCCCTCCTAAGTGAAAATATGATAAAACTGTACATAACAACAATTACTGTCCTCTTAAAGAGCTTTTCAACGATATGCATCATGAAGGGTATTCATTACTTTGACATTTGTACCCCGTACCCCTGTGTACAAAAATTAAATTTCGAAAATTCATGTTGACAGTTTTTTTCCCCTTGCTTTGTAGGCCAATTGTGCAAATTTTCATCAAGATCTGACTACAACTGTAGATTTTTATAAAGAACATACATTCGTTAACTTTTATATATATATGGCCGCCATCTTGAATCAAAATGCCCGATTGGTAAACTATTTATCAAAAGTTACTAATTTCATAAAAGGAAGCCAACTTCTAAATTTCAAGGTTCTAGTACAATTGGTTCCGGAGATATCGTCTTGTCGAATTTTGTATATAAATGGCCGCCATCTTGAATCAAGATGGCGGATTTTTAAAATATTTCTTAGCGAGCACCTAGGAGGTAAGAGGAACACACCTACAAAATTTCAAGGTCATAGGTCCAGTGGTTTCAGAGATATCGTGATGTGTCAGTGAGTGAGTGAGTGAGTGGTATTTGGATTTTATATATATAGATAAATAAATAATTTTATTCCTAACAATATATAAGTTAATAAAACAATTGAATTTATGCATACATAGGTGAGCGCTCCCGAAAAGCAAAAGCTTAAGCTTGGGTGCGGCCGTTTACAAAAAAAAATTATAATTTTATTTAAATTAAATGTGGTTATGGTATGGTTAGAATCCTAATTCCACCTTGGCCAGTACCAAGCTAGTAAGAAAAATTGAGGAGAGAATCTTGTAGTAACATCAGTATAAGATCTGGCATCCTAGGTATAATTCTCCAGGAACTAGCAAATTTCAAAGGGCACTTTGGACTTATGGCAAGTCTAAGTCTAGTTCTTATGAAGACCTTAATGCAAGAATAGTGACCACCTGAAAGCTTTACTATTCGTTCACTAAAGCCTTCTTGGTAAGAGAAAAGTCTCCGATAATACAAAAAAGCAAGGAGCACATAACTCCTCACATTTGCTACCCTCACTAATTGCTATGAATCTTGGGCTCTTACTTCTAGTAAGTACAGTAGAGGGCAAACGACGGAGATAAGGTACCCGAGACAAATCGCGGGTTAAATCCGTTGAGGCAGGGTTAGAAACCAGACTATCAGTTCGAGCTTGTAAGTTGAACATCTGACCAATGAGATTAATAGAAGCAAGCTAAGTTTGACCAAGAAGCCAAGATATCACACCACAGGATCCTTAAGCAAGCCATGGAAACTAGAAGTGAGGAACGAGACCACTATAGGCGCCGGCGCTTGACACCTTAAACCCTTATCTTCAAAACAGGAATATACAGCCGAGAAACGCAAGGAAGATAGCATCTGACTGCCAGTGTCGCTAGAACATATATTAGAAGAGGGTTGGAGTAAATACGTATGGAGACCAAGGAAAAATGGAAGCAAAGAATGAAACTGTACCTACTAAAAATGTGCACTAGAAATCAAATAAGTTTGTATACAATTTAAATATTTTATATTGATAAATTAGGTAATAGAAAAATACGTCACATTTTTTAAATAATTTATCGTAATAAAAAATAATTTAATGGAGGTCCGTTACAGGGTACACCCAATATATAAATAATGATAAATTAGGATCAAATTAAACTGTCGATAAATTAAGAATATATTTCTTTTAGGGTTGAAACGAACGACTTAAATAAGAAAACAGCAAAACTTAAATATAAATTAAATGTAAACAAAATATAACCCAGTTTAAGGGAGCAAGGATATTCCAGGTCCGCCAGAATTTAATAAAAAAATCACTAACATGTTTATGTATTGTAATATTGTTACTAAAGCAGTATAATTATAAGATTTAATGTAATCAAATTTATAATGGTATATGATGAGATGATTATATTGAATGATAATTTGTCGAATTAATTGATAAAATATAAATTATATTCAAAATATGATTAATAAAATAATATAGTTATTAATACATAGAATATACATTGACATATACAATGCATAATATACAAAACATAAGAAAAATAACAACAAAGTAAAATATTCTGCCAATTAGTGTGCCGCATACAGCTTCTCATGGCTAAGCCTAATTATTGGACGAATGGTGACAAGGAAATTTAAAGTGTGGTTGATTTGACCTGATTCGAATCCTAGTGGAATTACACTTTTAATGGGCAGACAGTTAAAATGAATAAGGACCAAAAAATTAAATTAATAAGGGATCATTTGTCATCCAAATATTTGGGTAGGAGCTTTGCGCGATGTAAAATCTTAAATATTGACCCCCGTGTCGATTTGTAATTCTAAAAATGTACCTTTTTCCGCTACAGAAAATAATTTATTTTTCATAATTATATGAAGTTTAAATAATGCACTTATAATAATTATCTTACACAAAGGTTTTTTTTTTACAACTAATGCAGTAACTTCAACTATTATTTATTTATTGAATGGTAGATAATAACATAATGCATATACATAATCAAATGAGTATATTTTACACCATAAATATTCAGTAATAAATAATTAGTCATGTTTGGATTAACCTGTAAAAGAGAATAAACCCAAATATTAAAATTAACATCAGCCAAAAAAAAAAAAATAATAATAATAATGAATGGAAAACTAAATTTAGTAACTACAAGAAATTAAATTTCATAAAATAAACAGTTTAGCTTTATTTGAATTTATTTTTATAATCACGTTTAAAAAGAAGTATTTTATTATTTATTTTATTGGAAGGGGTTCCATCTATAAATAGGAAACGTTTACATTTTTTAGTTATTTAATAACTATAAAAATCACAGGGAAGTACTTGCCCCAAGTACTTTTTAAGGTTTTGTAGATGAATTAGCACACCCGTTATGTAATTATGATTTTTTTGTCTTCGATCCAAAGAGTTCCGGGTTCGATCCCCCGGGGGGTCACAATGTTTTTTATCGGTATTAACGACAAGATAAATTACATTTTTCAGGAAATTTTCATCGCCCCACCATAAGGTATAACTATGAATTATTTCAAAATTTTAGGACCAGCCATTATATAAAGTTTGGGGGGGGGAATGTTTTTTTGGGTATATTTTGACTTATAAAAACATTAAAGAATAAAAAATTTAAAAAAGCAAATATATATTTGTGTCCTACTCTTCAGCAGCTTTCATTTGATACCCAACTCAAAATTTAAAAAAAATAATATTTTGGGCGCACCCTAAATTTTCGCGCCCAAAATTGGCAATTTTTAAAAATTTGGGATCAACTCCCGGAATTTTCATCGCCCAACAATAAGGTATTAGCATGAATTATTTCGAAATTTTAGCACCAGCTGATCTATAGTGATATTACAGATTAGATGCGCAATCTATAATAGATTGCGCATCTAATTATAGATGCGCAAATCTATAATTAGATTTGCGCATGCGCAAATCTAATTATAGACTCCTGTATATTTTTCCTGTGGTTGGGTCAAAAAGTTGCATCAGTGTTCCAAATTTCAGCTCTTTCGCTTGAACGGTTCGGGCCCTATGAACCAAAGAGCGACGGACACATCACCCTCGGCATAAGGGGTTTGAGAAGTATCTACAAAACCCTAAAAAGTTATTTTTAAAAAGCATTTAATTTATTTACTCAAACTAATTATTTACTCAGTGTTAATTTATTTAGTCTACCTAACTTTATTTAAGCTTTTTTTAATTCTATTGCTTAGACCCGTGTAAAATGTTATTACTCCTCCTATAGTTTAGCTATTCTTAAAAAAATTAACAATAAACTTGAGAATAGAGGTTCAGTCAAAAATAAAAATTATGGATTTACTAGGATTCTAAAAAGTTAATTTTCTTTTTCAAGTTATAAATAAGAATGATTTTAGTTGGTAAATTCAAAATTTTTTACGACAACTTTTAGTTTCTGGAAAGTTTATTTACTACTTTGAGCTGTAAACAAGAATAATTTATCTTCATATTCATATTTGCGCCATCTGTCCTTAAAAAATAGTTTTCACGTTTTTCGTTTTTCTTAAAATTAAATTTAAAATTGAATTTTTGAGCGATTTCAATTCCTTCTCTTTCTATATACAATTCGTATATTGCCAAATTAAAAAACAGAACGTACAGTCAATATTCGTCTGTTAAGAGAATTTTTGCTCATATTCGATTCGGACAAAAAAAAAAAAAAATGACCCTGAAAGGAGACTTTCTTTTTCAGTTGCACAATCAGAAAAAGATAAATTAGTAAAAGCAGTAAAAGAAAGTTGAAACGATTTCATAAAATATGAACTTAAATTATACTAGAACAAGTTATCAATGTTTCATCAGAAATAATCGACTTGTGTCATCACTTAATAATACATATATACTTCTTTATTTCATTGCATTGAGTTTTAATAAATTGTAATGGTTTCATATTCTTATCAGGCCAATAAGTGGACACTTAAAACTTGATGTGTATTTATATAAAACCCATATTTTAATAAAAAAACTCAAAGCATAAAGTTTGCATTATGACATGTTTGCCTCTTATATTAACGAATACAAAAAAAATTGCAAAATGTTTCTAAAAATAAATTAAGAATAATTTATTTTTAACTTATGAGTGCTATATAATTTCAAAATATTTATAGAAACAAATATAATACAATAGACTGCATAGTTTTATTTTAAAACTAGAATTAAACTATAAAGAAGATATTTTGTTTTATTTAAAATAATTGCATGATAAGTAAAATGTAATTTTAATAAAGAACGTATGCAATTATTAATTTTATCATGAAGTAAAAACAATTCTAACATTTGCTGGGCCAACATTTTCTAAAATTAAAACTATTTTTGAGAAATTGGTGTTAAGCATTTCACGATATTAATAATGAAATCACATCTTGTCAGATGCAAAAATCTTTATCTTTTTATTCGTACTATATTTTTCTATAGTTTAGGTTTTGCTTGCGTGGTTAATAATTTGAACCAGGAACTTAATACGATTGATGAGTGTCAACAGCCTAACCAATAATACTTAGTATTAAAGAGACACTTAAAAGGTCCTGTCCATTAGTTGGCTGTTGCTTCCACAGAGAGGGGTAGACTTCCATCAATCTTATAAGACCTTATTTTTCAGGAAACTATGTATGACGAGAACGGGGTTAAACCACTTGTTCGAACCAAGCAATTAGGCCACTTATTTGGGCCATGTTTATCATCCCCCCCCCCGCAATGAGTCCAGCCACTTTACACTCAAATGCAACGCCAAAGCGAATACTGTGTGATCAATGCTTAAGTTATCAATAGCAAGTTATAAACCCCATTTCATCAACTTTGATATATCTAAGGCCGAGATGAAGTGACAAATGTCTCTTAGATCGCGGCTACTAAAACCTTTCCCCACTTACTGTTTTTTTCTCTACCACAACCGATTTTTCTCTAGAAGAGTAATTTGACTATTATCCTAGACGAGTAATTAGACTATTACCCTCCTAAGCTACACGAATGTTTAGTCTACTTTTTTTTATGAATAATAATTAAAAATCACAGGGAAGTACTTAGTCCAAGTACTTTTTAGGGTTTTGTAGATGAGTAAGCATACCCATT
>KZ653138.1:86275-123626 GCA_001010745.2 Gerris buenoi | reverse complement strand
CGGGTATTTTCCATTCCTACATCTTTTGTATATATATCTTCGTCCACCTCCCCCTTTCCAACTTCATTCTCTCATGTAGACTCGATGAGTGTGTTGAGTGCTACGAGAGACTTCGACTCTGCTGATGATGGCGTTTAGCCGAAACCGGTCCAGTGATCTCCAGATCAAGCAAGTATCGACGGTAGGGATATCCTCATTCGATAACTTACGAACTTGCGGTAGCAACTTGCATTTTGCCATATATATATATATATGTATATGTATGTATAAGTGCACACAATTTGTGTTAGAGATTATCTGACATTACGTAAAAGGGTGTTGGCTCGGCATTACGCCACGTCCTGCATCATCGTTTCGTCGCATCCAACTCAACAGGGGCCCGACGTTGACCACCCAAACTCTTGATCTATACCAGATCAAGAAAATAAGATATAGGGCTTTTCAGAGACGAGCGTGTTCTCACACCGCCATTTTTGCTTAATGAGTTTGCATTATAATATACATATATATATATATATCAATAAAAAAAACAAGTTTTATTTCATCATGAAGCAAAATAACTAAAAAGTTTTAATACGATTGAATTTATTTGATTTTACAACTGTTATTTTACCTTTTCAACTTAGTAATTTAAATTGAAAGATTGATTAGTGTGGATGTATAAAAGTTGTCATCTAACCAAGTTGAGAGATTTATAGGTTGTATTGATCAGACACAGGGGTGGTGTAGTGAAAAACTACAGCGAAGCTCTGTCAGCTCGAGTTAACTTAAAACTAATTTAAATTTTAACTGGATTAATTGTCGCTTCCCTTACCTTCCATCTTACGATAGCAGCTGAGCTTTTTTTAAAAACCTTCATACCTTTATATTTTCTTATTAATTTTCTCCTTGTTTTTACAAAGTTACAACAAGTATTACATTTAAATTCCTCTCTAATTTAAAAAAAAAAACTATAGGGGTACTCACGACGTTTAGTTTAACGTGTTAAAACTGTGGTAAGTCAGTTAAGTTGGTTAAGTAATCCTCCATTATTAAGAAATAACTAGTTATTACCCTTTAACATTTGACTTGGCTTTGAGAGTGTTAAATGATGTTTGACAGTTGTTAAATCAGGTTGAGATCACGGAGGTAGGAAAATATACGAGAAAAATATATTTCTAACTTCATGATCCACTTTTTTGACATTTTATTTTTTTCTAATTGGAATAAATACCTATCTATAAATTAATTACAATAAATTATTAATGAAAACAAACGGAAATTTGAATAAGAAAGATCATTTTACTTAAACTATATTAGATAGGTAATTAAATTTTAAATTCCATTTCACATCCGTCTTTTGCCCTTAGTTTTGGTGTTTTTTAATTAAAATCTTAAGGCATGAACAACGAATCATTTAAACTTTTTTATAAAGCATCTTAAAGAGAAAACCATAAAAATTATTCTAAAAAAATTTTAATTATTACTCATATTATTTTTTATGGTTTTACTCAATATTTTTCCATTTGTCGACCAGTTAATTTTATACCGCAACCAAGCTAAGCGTGTTTTGTAAAAATTACTTACTTCCTAAGTTACTTTTTTTTATAATATGAAAGATATTAAAAAGTTGTTTTATGAAAATGCACGTAAACAAATCACTAAATAACTTTTTAAAAATAATGTATATTTAATATTATTTTCAGTTTTAGACTTATAATACTTTTAATCTTTTACTCATTAATTTACTATAAATTTTTTGTTTTTATTTGTTATTTAAAAATGTTTTCTGCATTTTTAATTTTTCCTTGCTCGATCTTTGTTATATTACCTTTTCATTTATTTTTTCATTGTACTCCTCTATTTCCTTTCACTATTAGTACTCCTCTATTTTTTTACTTGTACTGTACTATTGCCAATTACTATTTTTAATCATTTTTTTTTTAGTTTTTTATTATTATTATTATATTTACTTGTCTTCTTTCAGTCACTATTTGTACTCCTCTAATTCTTATTACTATTTCTTTTATCACTTGAACACTTCTGTTTTTCATTCAATATTAGCAATAATATATTATTAACACAATTTTAAACAAATAAATCCGAAATTATCTACAATCGCCTTTGCAGAAAGATTATTTGATATCTGCAGCCAATAGCAACGATCTCGACAATGTTTTGCAACCAATCTACCGAACTGTGAAATGTTCAAACAAAGTGGTCTATCAGCTATTTTATTTGTTTTAGATCAATTGTCGTATTGCAAAGAAAAGTACACTCACAAAAGTGCGATGTTAAATTGGAATTTAGAACTTTTATAACGTTTGTGTCATGTAATGTGACTTATATAATGTATTTGGTATAGTAAGTTACAAAATATAAAAAAAACTCATTGTTACAGTCGGAATAGAAAATGAATTTAGTAATAAAACACCCTTATCAAACGATTAGTTCAATAAAAGTTATTACAGCAATCCGAAAACTTAACTGTAAGAAATAATGACAAAATTTTTTTGGGTTTTTAAAATGTCCATAGTTTTTCACAACAATTCTGAAAACTATATAATCCCAGACTAGGTATCGTACCTACTGAGCATGGTTCAATTCTGTTTTCAATTCAATGTCCGTTTCCATGCTATTTTTTTAAAACATTTCCAATACAAAACCAAAATTTGTTCTCTTGTGACCTTGAACTCAAAACCTTTGAAAATCAGTGTTTCCATAAGTGTTTGTGTTCAGGACAACCTGAATTCCTTTTTTTATTTATTGTATAAGGCCTTTTGAAATTCTTTTATGTATATTAATTAACAGGAAAATTTTGATACATTATACAGTTTATGTAGTAAAGTCTTCTAGATACTAGACCCGCTTCGCATCTTATCCTGTAACCCAGGTTCGGTCATTCTTCATTTACACCTCCAAGAGCTATAAAGAAATTATGAGTCTGTTGTTGATTGCCTGCAAGCAAGCATGACTGAGTGATTACGAACCCTTGTTAGTGTTAGTTGTCCCTGGCATCCAGGTTTAATTTATTTATCCTGGATGCCAGGTAAATTTAGACTTTCTTTAAATTGTGCACAAAGTTTCTTTAATATGGACAGAAATTAGTTTAAGTGGAAGTTGGCTGATTGAAGAAAGTAAGTGGCTATATGAGTTGACTCAAAGCAAGCAAGTGGCTTTTATTTATTTTATATTGTTGTTATTCGGCATTCGGCGGGTTAATCCTAGTTATCTGGGTTAGCTCATTTGTCCTGGCTTCCAGGCAAATATTCTTACTTATTTCGGCGGGTTAACCCAGGTATCTGGTTAGCTCATTTGTACTGGCTTCCAGGCAAATATTTATACTTATTTACTCTTCTTTCGCATCAAGAAGAGTTATTTCGCTCAGCTTTGGCAGGATCTTCCCATCTCCTCCAAGTCAAGAGAGGAACTGCATCGCAGCCACATTTCAGATCAACTCTCCACAACTAATTTCTCCGTTATTATTTATAAGCTCTCCGTTATTCATTTACCTTTGTTATGTTATAAGTTATAATTATAATTAGGCTCACTTTTATACTTATTTTATACATATATGCTATTTAAAATACAGCTCTTTACAGTCCACTAGCTCTTAGCTCTTTGTGTTATTTATTTATTATTATTTCTTTCATACCAGTTCGTGGCCAGGTCAGGACTAACTCCCCCTGGTCCGAACAGTTTGAGTACCAAAATGGTTTTGTAAACCCATGGAAAACCTAGTAAATTATAACCTGATGGATACTTATAGAACTAAACAGATTTACAGATTCACGTTGACAGCCTGCACAGTTCATCTTTATAACAAACTTTTAATACATAATCATTTGATATGATGGGATTCAAATATAAAGAATTGACAGCTGAAATCTTCCAAATTTATACTTTCCTAAATAAGGTATATTGAGAAATGGATCTAAACTTATAAGGTATGCCTGAAACTGCTTTTTTTGAGCTCTATGGGAATCTGATTTATTCAAAACCTTAAAAACCATAATCATTTATTTTTTAACTTTTCTGTAATATAATATATATATTTTTAAAAGGAAGTCATTAATTAACAATTAGATTTAACAACGATATGATATAACCCTATTATTTAGATTATTGCTATCTACGAATTGGTGGCAAGGTAATTTATACCAAAACCCGTACTACAGTCTACTGCGGGTCTAGAGAGGTCCGTGAGGCATTGCGTGTTCACTCCTATTACAAAAGAATCACATAAAGATTCGAGTTTATAACTGAAATTAGAAATTCCGACTTAGCAATTATACAGGAGAAAACAATTTTACTACGTTAAAATGCTAGGTTATAAATGTACCAATAAGAGAAGTAAATGGATTCTTAGGAATTAAATCTAGACTTAATTGGTGAGGTTGAATGAACATTCTTTTATTTTTTTTTTAAAAAATAAGGGGCGATCGAATCCCTAGATAGAGCTGCAAAGAGAACCAACTTATAAATAGAGATTGTAAGTAGGAGTTAGAAAAACTTGCAGATAGTTAAAGTATAATTAATTATATATATTATTGATAGAATTACATGGTGTCAAGTTAGAAATAGAGATTGTAGGTATGGGTTAGAGAAACTAGAAGAGAGTTAAATTATAAGAAATCCTAAATTGATAAAACTACATAGAGTGTCAAGTTAGAAATAGAGATTGCAAGTATAAATCAGAGACACTAGAAGAGAGGTAATTTATAAGTAATCCCAAATATACTGATAGAACTACATAGAGTGTCAATTTAGAAATAGAGATTGTAAGTATGAGTTAGAGAAACTAGAAGAGAGTTAATATATAAGTAATCCTAAATTGATAGAACTACATAGAGTGTCAAGTTAGAAATAGAGATTGTAAATATGAGTTATAGAAACTAGAAGAGAGTTTAAGTATAAGTAATCATAAATAAATAGTTGGTCGTTTTAATCATAAATATAAAAATATACTAATATAACTACATAGCGTGCCGCGCTGGAAATGGAGAGATAGCAACTATCAGTTAGAGGCACAACCAAAGAGTTAAAGTATAAGTTATCATTATAATTATCATAAATATACTAAATGAACTACAAAGAGAGTCAGATTAGAAATAAAGAAAATGTAAGTATGAGTTAGAGATACAACCAGAGAGTTAAAGTATAAGTTATCATTATAATTATCATAAATATACTAAATGAACTACAGAGAGAGTCAGATTAGAAATAAAGAGAATATAAGTATGAGTTAGAGATACAACCAGAGAGTTAAAGTACAAGTTATCTTTATAATTATCATAAATATACTAAATGAACTACAGAGAGAGTCAGATTAGAAATAAAGAGAATATAAGTATGAGTTAGAGATACAACCAGAGAGTTAAAGTACAAGTTATCTTTATAATTATCATAAATATACTAAATGAACTACAGAGAGAGTCAGATTAGAAATAAAGAGAATATAAGTATGAGTTAGAGATACAACCAGAGAGTTAAAGTACAAGTTATCTTTATAATTATCATAAATATACTAAATGAACTACAGANAATCCAAATTACAATTATCAATAACTACGGGAGACATACAGAGAAAAATACACCCCCGCACCGGGAATCGAACCACGGGACTTCTGTTTACCGTACAGGTGCTCTTACCATCTGAGCTATACGGGAGAATGATTCTTCTCTGAATACATGGTGTCAAGTTAGAAATAGAGATTGTAAGTATGGGTTAGAGAAACTAGAAGAGAGTTAAATTATAAGAAATCCTAAATTGATAAAACTACATAGAGTGTCAAGTTAGAAATAGAGATTGTAAGTATAAATCAGAGACACTAGAAGAGAGGTAATTTATAAGTAATCCCAAATATACTGATAGAACTACATAGAGTGTCAATTTAGAAATAGAGATTGTAAGTATGAGTTAGAGAAACTAGAAGAAAGTTAAATTATAAGTAATCCTACATTGATAGAACTACATAGAGTGTCAATTTATAAATAGAGATTGTAAGTATGGGTTAGAGAAACTAGAAGAGAGTTAAATTATTAGTAATCTTATATTGATAGAACTACAAGAGTGTCAAGTTAGAAATACAGATTGTAAGTATAAGTCATAGACACTAGAAGAGAGTTAATTTATAAGTAATCCTAAATTGATAGAACTACATAGTGTCAATTTAGAAATAGAGATTGTAAGTATGAGTTAGAGAAACTAGCAGAGAGTTAAAGTATAAGTAATAATAAATAAATAGTTGGTCGTTTTAATCATAAATATACTAATAGAACTACATAGCGTGTCGCGCTGGAAATGGAGAGATAGCAACTAACAGTTAGAGACACAACCAGAGAGTTAAAGTATAAGTGATCACAAAAATATACTGATGTACTAAGGAGCGTCAGATTAGAAATAAAGAAAATGTAAGTATGAGTTAGAGATACAACCAGAGAGTTAAAGTATAAGTGATCACAAATATACTGATGTACTACAGAGCGTCAGATTATAAATAAAGAAAATGTAAGTATGAGTTAGAGATACAACCAGAGAGTTAAAGTATAAGAGATCACAAATATACTGATGTACTACAGAGCGTCAGATTAGAAATAAAGAAAATGTAAGTATGTTAGAGATACAACCAGAGAGTTAATGTAAATGTAAAAGTAACCACAAAATAAAGAGAGCGCGTAGATTAAATAAAAAAATTTGATAATTTACAGAATCAGCCAAGACATTTTTATTGTTCACAAATCAAAATTTTTCAAGATGATGCTTATGAAAATGAAATAATGGTTAATAATTTCTGCGCACCTTTGTTTCTCCTCCACATGCACACAAAAATTCATTTATTACACCGATATCTTTTAAAGTACTTAACTTATTTTTACGGAATTAGTAAAAAAATTTAGCCTTTAGAGTCTTGTCACACTTGCGTGGCACATCCCTTGGTGTCGCTCACAAATTGTGTAACATTTTAACTAATATGTAATTTCTTATATTTTTAGCTTGATAATGACCCAAGATGGGGTTGAATTATAGCAGGAATTGTTTTTTAAAAATAAAGATTTAAAAATTTTTATAAACAACCTACCCATCAGACCATTTGAAATTAGTTACCAAAAAATATTATTAAATTTTTGCTGATACTTTTATTCAGATGTAAAAGAAAAAAAAGATTTAAAAAAAAGTGGGAAAAATTAAATTAATTAAAAAAATATTTGGTTGTAAAAGCAACATCATTCAAATATTCACAAAAGGAACGAGGAAGCGAAGTGTTAAACTAATTAGCAAATCATTATACATGATTATTAGCTTTTTAATTAGTATGAGAACAATATACCAAAAAATATTGTCTGACAAGTAAAAATTCGTCAATTCATGAAACTTGTTTTATAATTTTTTTTTTTTAGAAGAATTAAAAATATCTGAATATTCTCTCAACATTTTAGGGTGTCAAACAATAGAGGTGGTAGTTTAAAAAACAATTAAATTAATTTAGTCACGAGTCGGTGCCTTTTAGGCGTATTTCATCAAGCTGAATCGGAGGAGAAAACTTTCATAAAGATTGAATAATTTCTTATCAAGATTTGATAGGTTTTATTGGGGAAAACATAATTTTTTCCATCATATTATCATGATAAGGAATTATTTAATCTATCTCTTTGGTTAGTATCTATTTTTATTAACAGTCGCATGGTTTTGTTTTATTTATTTTTATTTTTCTTTATTAACATTCTAAAAGCCACCTAGGGAGGAGAAGATACATTTTTTCTCAGGAATTTTTTCTTATTCGATTCACCCCGGTAAAATACTTATTTTTACGTATTTTTCTCACTTTTATCATTCCATTTAATATTTTAATAATTAAAATCGCTTTCTAAACAACTAAGCATGAGCATTGATCAATATATAGCAAAACATACATCTAAATAAGTCAACTTTTTTTTCGGTGCATGCAAAGACCGCCCTTCGTCGGTGAACAAGTGCACTGATGAGATTTAACTTAAGGGGCTATCAGATTAAGTTTAAGCTAGCTGGTTTAAGAAAAACCAGGAGTAGGAAGTTCCATTTCAGATGTTAAAATACATTATACTATGTTTTAATTAGCTTGCTTTCTTGTTTGTTTGTCCAGTACAAATCTTGCAATCGATTTTAAACTAACTTCCCGAGTAGCTAGACATTTGAAACGTTTAGAATACCTCAGAACACGATGACAATGCAATATTTTAATACGTTTAGTCATCTTTCAGCAGATTAAATTTGTTTTCAGCAAATTTTGCTGTATGGAAAGATAGTTCGGAAAAAAATCCGCAAGTTATTTGATTTGTTTCGACATGTTCCATATTTACAAACATTATTTTGAGTTTCAAATTTGTGATTTTTTATTAGGAGATAAACATTAAATGACAGCAAAACAGGAAAATTAAACAAAGTAATAAATTAATTGACGTGTAACAACCATGTTTGTTTAAACTTGAGTCCTAGATATCGGTTTAATTTTTCTGCATCTGTACTTCTTTACTTGAACACATTTTTCTTTTTCTTCTCTTACTATCCCTTCACGGGGGCAAATCGATGGCACGGTTTAGATTCGGTGTTGGCGAGATCCGTTNAACAATAGAGGTGGTAGTTTAAAAAACAATTAAATTAATTTAGTCACGAGTCGGTGCCTTTTAGGCGTATTTCATCAAGCTGAATCGGAGAAGAAAACTTTCATAAAGATTGAATAATTTCTTATCAAGATTTGATAGGTTTTATTGGGGAAAACATAATTTTTTCCATCATATTATCATGATAAGGAATTATTTAATCTATCTCTTTGGTTAGTATCTATTTTTATTAACAGTCGCATGGTTTTGTTTTATTTATTTTTTTTTTTCTTTATTAACATTCTAAAAGCCACCTAGGGAGGAGAAGATACATTTTTTCTCAGGAATTTTATTTATGTACTGTCTAAACATTTTCTTATTCGATTCACCCCGGTAAAATACGTATTAAAGGAAACCTCGCTTTTATCATTTCATTTAATATTTTAACATGTTGATGTGATGTTAAGTGTTTTACTTGAACACATTTTTCTTTTTCTTCTCTTACTATCTAGTCCAGTCAATAAATAGTTGTAGAGGGAAATGGAAGGAACACAATTTTTGACTTTGGGACTTTGTTTGGACTAGTTAGGAGGTAAACATACTAAAAGTCCCCACTCCTAGGAGGTGAGCGGGGGGAGGGGGGGCACGTAGAAGGTCCCTAATTTCGGTTTTTCACTTATATCTCGGGAACTATGCGACCTAGCGATAAGACTATNCGTTTGTCTGGTGTTGGAACAGTTCCTATGTGTCACGCTTGCGTGGCACATCCCTTGGTGTTTCTCACATATGGTTTAGCCTATTGCAGTGTGCAAACATGGTATTACATTGGTAATATATAAATATATATATATATAAAAAAAACATAATAACGTAATGATTATATTAATATCGAATTTAAACATTTTTGTCCTAGTGTCGTTCCGATATTTTTAATATGTATCTATTTTTTAATAACTATCACATGTTTTTTTTATTAAAATTTTACATACCACTGAGGGAGGAGACTAGGCATTTTTGGAAAGGAATTTTATTAATATTTCAGTAGTTTGATAGGAAAAAAGAATATGTACATCTATATATTTTGCTTGAACTATATAAAATTCTCTTATCTTTGTTCAATAAATATCCAACATAAATTGAATTAAAAAAAAAAATAAAGTATATTAAAAAATAGTTTATTCTCAATTTTTATTACCCATATTTTTTATTCTACAATAACAACAACAAATATGTAATCAGTTATCCGTAATAACCTTTCTATATTATAATAAGGAACTTCGTTCCAATAATGAATTAATAAAAAAAAAATATTCCAATGAGTAAAAAAGAGATGGAAAATGTATACTAAAAATTAGTAAGAGTTAGAAATGTCCCCCCTTATTTGTTATAATCTCTCTCCAGTGGTATTTTTTAACATTTGACGTTTACTTGTTAATTGTTACAGCTTGGTTGGAGTATACGCCTCCACTTTTTCTGGAAGATTCTATGTTTTTGAAAAAAATGAAAAAGATTTTTCCCGTACAATGTCTGAATTTTCAGGGCACTTTCCATTCCCCAAACCTTATCTCAGCAGACGGTTGGACATGTTTTATTGCAATTTCAATAGATTGATTTCACTTAGATGCAATATTTTGAATTTAAAAGTATCGTTTTAAAGCTTAGTAAAGGTGCCAACTTTAAGGAGTTTTGCAGCTAGCTATCTGTTACTCTACAGTAGTTTTATACGAGGTCTAACGTTTTCTATTTTTAATTAAATTTTATTATTAATTTTCTATCGAATTAACGTGTGACTAAAAATTAAATTTTAATAGCTGAAATCATATTTATCTATAAGAAGTTTTCATGCTCTTTCAGGTGGTATATTATTTATCATTCTAACTTAATTAGTTTCGATGATATTACCAATTTATTAGGTCAAAGTCACGTCTTACTAAAATAAATTAAAAATAAGATTGCTATAAAACAAATGAGAATAGGACCATGGTTCATAGAACTTTTTTTACTCCGAATTATCTGTACTATTACATCCCTAAGTTTGTCGGTCCTGACCCGGGACACCCTGTATATACATTTTATTAATAAAGGCTAAGTAATATAATAAAGATACAGTTTAAAATGGGTAAGATCTAAAACTTTTAAGTTAATGAGATAATTTAGTTTATACAGTTATAGATATAGCTAAGTTAATGTTTAACGGCAACTACTCGCTTAGAAATTGCAGTTTTTAACTTCAAACTGTTTTTCATATTAAATTATGTTTTTTGATATGGTTCTTCTTTGGTTAAATAGATTAGGTTAACTTTATTTTTAAGTATATTAACAGAATTAAAAAAGATAAGAGATGAAAAAGCTTTGTCACGAACAATATTACGCTTTCAAAATATTAAGTAATTTTATGAAATTAATTAGTGAAACACCTGGTTCGATTGCTAGTATTGCAGTACAAGATGGGGAGGATGAACCACTTTTTCGTACCTAGCAATTATACCACTTATTGGCCTATTTTCTTAACCCGTGGTAGAATATTGTAGCCACTTCCCACCATGTAAAATGTATCACCGAAGCGAGTGATGTGACCAATTTTGAGCAACATTGTCAGAGGAAAAAGGCGCAGGGCCATACTCATGACCCGTACAAATAAAAATCAGAGCCCAATGGCATAGAGTCTCCTTAAGGGTGTACATTCGCCCTTTTCCACACTCGATTCTTAGATAAAAATCAGAGCATCATGGCACATGATCGAAACCACGACCTTGTGTGTCACCCTCGATATCTATAGCTGCGCAAACGGGACAGGCACCTCTATCCCGTTATGAAATTCCCTTGACCTAATCAACCTTTAATTCATAGATGAAATTCAAGCATGGTGCAGGAT
This sequence comes from Gerris buenoi, assembly GCA_001010745.2. Lineage (NCBI taxonomy): Eukaryota > Metazoa > Arthropoda > Insecta > Hemiptera > Gerridae > Gerris > Gerris buenoi. The sequence goes on along the minus strand of KZ653138.1, from coordinate 112,192 downwards.
TGAACTCACGACCTTGCTTTGCCCTCGATTCATTAATGGTTAGAAACGTTAGCCCACAATCACGATGGCTCCTCTGGCCAGGTTAACAAGACGCCTATTCGATTATGGATCCAGGCTTTCTACTTCCTTTAAATTGGTATATGTATAGCATGGGCTCTGTGTGAACAACCAAATACAATATTCAATGTCACTGAACTATTCGATAAAATCACTTATTCAGTCAACGGGAAAAATATGGTTTTGTGTTCACAAAGTATAATTTTAAGGGTCTTAAAGAGAAGGAAGATAATATATTATACTTATTACACACTACAACATTTTTAATCTTGTCAGCATTTTAAAAAGAAATATACCGGAAATAGGGGTTTGGAAAAAAGTTAATGCTCATATAGCATGTTACGTATCATTTAAGAAATATTAAGAACATTATTGTTTTTCCCCCAAAAAAAGTTTCCTGTTAGCTATATTAAAAACAAATATGGCCGACATAAGAGCAAAAGGTATTACGTATTTTTTTACGTGTGTTCTTTGTGGTCTCTATCACTAGTATAATATTAGTTTAAGCTAAAAAAAGTGTTCTAACAAAGGGAAAAAATCATAGAAGTGAACAAAAGACCTATTATAAGAGGAAGAACTACATTAATTTATTTAAATTCATTTTTTTTTTTTTAATATTTTTTTTATATATCTGAAAATTCCATTTAGATGATTTTTGGTGATAAAACATAGGCTATATAGAAATCTTTAACTTCTCAGACACACTATAATTATCTTTTTTAAAAACTAATTTAAAATATACTTTTATAAATGCTCAGAATATTATAAAGTTACTTTGTGAGTTTAAAATGAAAGTGACGTACTTTATATTTTATACTCGAGGTACACGTTATCAAAAAAAAAAAAATAATAATAATAATAAATAAAAAAGAAGACTTATTATAAAGACCAATTATAAAGGCATTCAGATACCACGACACGTTTCATGCTGTGGTAAAATCTGAATTACCTAATCGTAAATAAGCATTAGTTAGTGGATGAGAGCACCTGAGTCTACCACATCTGACTATTAAAGCGGTTTCATTTCACTTGCAATTCGGTCAGGTAATCTTTAGTAATACGAATGAAGGTCCGGAGTCTTTAGTAACTATCTAAGCCGATTACGAGTAAGCTTAAGATGAAGTCGAAGGACAAAGCTGTAACCCTACCTGGAGGACCAGCTTGAAATTATACGAAGCTAAGAAGATTTATACAAAAATTTTCCTCCTCCAAATATACTTGATGATCTCCTTTTGTTTAAAAGTACAAAACTTTCTGATAAACTTAATAAAGTGTAAACATTTTGACCGTGCATGGGGCTGTTTGATGTTTACGCAAACATGATGTTTGACGCGTATGGCCTGAATTTGCCCGACATCATATTTGCGCAAGATGTTTGTTCGTGTATGGGAGCCCTAAGACTGCATTTAAAATTCAAAACTATCTAATTTAAACAATTTACTTTAAAGGCCGATTTACACGTATTAAGTTGTTAAGTGGTTAACTAAATTTTAACTAAATTATAAGTGACTTAATGCGTGTAAACACTGAATTTAGTAACAAGTTGCAAGTTAAAATTTAGCGAGCAACTTAACAACTTAAATAGAAATTTTTCTATTTTTCTGTTAAGTAGGTGGGCGTGGCTAATTACTGGACATGCGCATTTAGTTAAATGCACAAGTTTGTCGGAATCTCGCTTATAGATTTGCAGATCTTTGTTTATATATTTTTTCCAAAAACATACTTTATTTCGTCCAAAATCTAATTTAAAATAATTTTTAAGACAGTATTTATGACTTGAACACATTGTTCAGTCCATTATTAGTGAACTAAACAGCTTAACTATATATTAAGTGTGAATACGTGTAAACGCTTTCTAACAATTAAGTCACTTAAAATTAAGTTAAAATTTAGTTAACCACTTAACAACTTAATACGTGTAAATCGGCCTTTAAATACACTTAAAAGGTGTTTATCAAGTGATTGTTTTGTTTAACTCTCACACCCGTCACGTTTATTGGATTATTGAAACTATCTATCCACATAAAAAAACATAAATATTTACTCGCTAACCCATCACTATATGGTTAAACCATGAAATTCCATTTTAAATTTAAGGTGGCGGACATTAATATAGAAGAAATATTTTTGCGAAAGATGTTAGATTTAGGGGCGTCTATGGATGTCATCTTAAAGGAATGATTTAGTATTTTTAACGAAGGTTTAAATAAATTATAACGATTTTAACAAATAGGCAAAATTTAGTTATAACAAGTTTTAACAAATAATATAGTATTAACATAATAATTATATTTTAAAAGAATTCTCAATCGGCAATTTTGATTCAAGACGGCTATTATATATATTTGATTAAATCAAGTCCCAATATAACCCAACAAATATAATTATAATCACTTCTCTGAAGCGCTAAAACATAACATTTATATTTATTATCAATTGCAAAAAATAATTAATTTTGCCAAGAAGGGATTATCTTAAATTTGATCCCTATGGGGGAAATACGTAACCCGTAAAAAAGAAGGGAATTGAGCCCAGACTTGTCTTCTAAATTTAGGAAGTTAATACTTAGAAAAGAGCTTTTCTTTAGAATTTAATAATAATATTAGCAAGTATAGATTAAAAATAATTCAACCAGGGATCGAATAAAATTCTGAAGAGGGGGATACATAAAGATTTAAAGTCTGAATTTCCCGGAAAATTAGGATTTAAAAATGCTTTTCCGGTAGTAAGAATCAATTACTAATTAGGGATATTTACAAATTCTATTATATTTATTAAGGGTGGTATTAAAGGAGGGGAATATTCTAGCTGCATAAAATAATTTTAATACTTCGGGACGGTAGTTTTTATTCCCACCATATTATTATAAAATCATTAAAAAATAACATAGTCCGAATGACATAATAATAGTAATGACCCTATGTGCAGTCAAACGGGACTAAAATCCCCAAAGAAAAAAAAAAAAAACATATTCCGAAGTAAGGATATACAGCTGCATAGTTACCTAAAAAATTCCAAACTTACATGATTATACTACATGTATATACTACATACTTACATGTATATTAATGTAACAACAAATCCATTTATAGATTAGATATACTATTTTATTAAATTAAAAAATCCAGGCCAAGTTTTGAGTTTTAGTATCCAGATTAGGGCACAAATAGACTAATATTGATTAATGACTAATCATTTGATCATCATTAATCATGACTAATTAGTCATTGGTTAATTTCAATGATTAATTAGTCATGACTAACATATCACGTTAGTCACAAACCTAATTAATCATTAATTAAAGAGCAATTGTTTATAGTTAGTCATTAGTCTCCAAATATTAGTCATTAATCACATTTCTATGTGACTAACGATGAAAATCAAGTCTAAACATACAAGACCAAATAAAATCTTTAAATTGGTAAATATGTAATTAAGATTAGTTAATGTGTTAACGACTATCAAAACATAAACACTAAGACTACTGTCACTTTGGGCATAAAGAAAGTTGAAGTCATTTCAAACGTAAATGTGCAATGGTAATATTTACATATTCTTTACACTTCAAGACCTTTTAATTGATGTGTAACATGCCATAATGCTTAAAAACTTTTTGTTTTGTCGTCCACCATATTGGCCGCAATCTTGAAAATAATAAAATAAAAGTTCAAAAATTTCCAAAACAATACACTGCAATGCAATGCAAATGAGTGTAGAAGTGTGAAAATGTGAGATGCACATGCACAAGTGTGCCGCCAGTTATCATTAGACAAACACACAAACTATAATACTCAAACAAACACACAATACAAACTAACTAACATTTCAAAGCCTAAACCTCTTAAATGAAGATCTCACTCCACTTTTAATCATAATATTTTAGTAATTTATCAAAATTTCAATCATGGTTACATAGTTAGTCATGAGTTGTGAATACAGTTATTTATTACGCATTAGTCATGTCATTATAGTTAGTTATTAATCATGATTGATTAGTTATCCTCAAAAAAAAAAAAAAAAAAAACTATAATCATTAGACTAGAGAGTAACAACTTCACACAACAAGTAAGAACTTCATCATTATTCATTAATCATAATTTGATTACTATTGCCCTTCTCTATTCTAGAAGCTCTGAAAATAAAAATAAATCTTACTCTTAATTAACTTACAATAATTAGACAACTTTATTTTTAAAGATGAGTTTCAAAGAGAAAATGGAGAGAAGTTGTTTGGATGAGGGAATGTTTGAGGTTTAGTGGTGAAACCCCTGTGTGACGTCACAAGTTCTACAATGGAAGCAAACAAACCAATGACAAGGTTCTACAGGACTAGGACTTGTATAGCATCCAACACCTTGTATTTTCTACAATGCTCCAAAAACCTTCTACACTATTTCACAGCTCTGTGACACTCACACTCCCAACACAAGATCCCCTCTTTTCATAAAACTGCCCACGAGCAGTGGAAAACCTCAATACAAAGGAAAATGGGTCTCGGTGTGACCCTATTTAGAGTCCTACCAGGAGGGTCACTCTATACACAGACACTGGTCTCTCTTTCAAACCCTTCAAAATACCCTTCAAATATCTGATATATGAGAACCCCTCCCTGTAAATGTGAGGGGGTATTCAGCCTCCTGCATATACACCTCTACACACACAAATATATATATATAAAAGAGAGAGAGAGAGAGAGAGAGTGAGAGAAAGATGGAGGGAGAGAGTATATATATACACAGAAACCTCACCCTAATTCTACCCTCTCTCTCGCAGAAACGTATGATTTATACTAATATATATTTTACTACACTATAATAGCCTATGACCTCCTGGAAAAATTACCCCTATCAATATATAACCCACAAATGTCCCAACTCCACTACGAGAAAAAAAGTCCTTAAGAAAAGAATTAGATTAGAAATCACTTATAAATTTATCAAATGGTTAGGGTTAGAGCCTTATTTGCTAAATTTAGGAAATCAATACCAAACAGTTCGTTTTTATTGTTTCTTTCAATGTTATTTCTGTCAAAAACAATTGTAGTCCAGTAAATGAAGCTCTATAAATGGGAAAACCTTGCAATTTGTTCGTCCTGCATAGATTTGCATAAAAATTTGGAATTAGGCTCATCTTACCCTCTACTTCAAAATCTATATGAAGCCGATGGGCGCTGAAAATTTTTTAGGGGTGTAAACTACCCCTAATTGTCAAAACTTATACAGTAACATTTTAAAGCTTAAGATGGGTAAAATTCAGTCTGAATTAGTTGAATAATGATTGTTTTATGCTTAAGGACACAATTTCAAAATATTTCTACCCTTCAAAAAATCAACCCTTGTTAGAGGTTAATGTAAAAAAAAAAAAAATACTTATCCTAAAAAATTATTAATTTATCATATTGATTTAATTTAAGAATGCTGTTTGTTAAAATATGTACTAATTTCATATGGCAACTTTTCAACCCTCATAAATCAACCCCTATTGAAGCTTAATTAAAAATTAAGAAAATTACCCAAAAAAATTGATTTCTTGACTGAGTTCTAAATTATAAATGTAACTGCCTAAAATATTATCATATGAAATACGTGTAATATTTATATGAAAATATAATTTTCATTCCTTAAAAACCACTCCTTACAACATTGCAATCCTTAAAAACTACTGTAATAGATATAAATACGAAAAAAGTAAAATTGAACGAAATAAAACAAAAATTGTTACCACTTTTAATAGCACAAAATAATAGCTTCTGTGATAGCAAAAACAAATAATGACTGCAATGAAATTCAAATAGAAGGTTTATTAGATGCAGGTTTAAAAACAATAATAAATTAAGTCCAAAAACAGTGTCGCCAAAGTGATTTCAACAATGTTGAACTACATTAGCCACTTTTCTACTTTTCATGAAATAAATAAGTTGGCAATCCTTCTTTTTTTGCCTACTTTTACTTTTTCTCCTGATCAATCATTTAGAAGACAAATGGGGTGGAGGGGTGAAATTATTTTTTTTCCTCTTGTTCAATTTTTTAATCATTTTTCTGACTCAGCTTCTTCATTTTAGCAAGTTAATTCATGAGTCTTTCCAATACCCCGGTACCATTTGTACCCAAAGAATTAAATGTGCACGAATTAATTCATAGTCTTGTTTCTGACATTAACTAAAGCACCTATACCAATATTCATTCATATCGGATCAAAATGTTTGATACAAAAAACTAACAACCATTTTTTCCTGTTTTCCCATTTTATCCCCCTCTTAAATATAAATATGACAAAAGTGTTTATAACAACAATTACTGTGCTCTTAAAGAGCTTTCCAACAACATTCATGATGAAGGGTTTGTACTATTTTGACTATTGTACCCCGTACTTCCGCCACGCCGTGCCGTATGGATGTTCCCAAAAAGGTGGGGTTAATCTTTTCTAATGTGTCCCATGTGATCCACAAAAAAAAATCAGCCTAGATTTTTCCGTAGACAGCCTTTTATCACGACAATTTTTCAATTTTTCAATTTTACGAAAAAAATATATTTGGTTTTTTAAGCATAGCTCCTTCATTTTTAATGATAAAAATTTCATCTAACATAGATTTTGTAGGGGTTTTCAAGAGCTACAAGGCTATGTAAATGAAATCCCTTTAAATCCCTTAGTTTTAAAATAGGGTGAGTTTAAAGGGCTCGAATAAGGTGGTGCTCACTCGTAAATTGAGTTTTTACACGGCCATTCTCACCAATTATTGATTGTAAAGAAAATCTAATTGATGGAAAATCTTGGAAACTAAAAAAGCTACAATCCAACTTTCTAGCTTTTTTCGTATCTTCAGTATTTCTGTAGTTATTTTGAAGAAAAGAGCATTTTTTACGAACACGCAAAAAATTGTTTTTCACTTTAAAGTCCAATTTTTCAAAAAGTAAGCATTTTAAATTGGTCAAACTTCTAGGATCTATTGATAAAACACATATATAAAGAGAATCGCTGAAGGTCGACGATCAATTTTAATTAGGGTGGAAATTAGGGGGTTGTTTTCAATGATTTTTTCGTAGAAAAATGTAGGGACCAACCTTATTTTCATCGTAACTTGCTTAATTTTGATGCTATCGACTTCTATTTTTTAGGAAAAGAAAGGTCTTTTTATGGACTTTAAAAAAATTCCTTTAAGTTTTCCTTGTATAATGCACAGTTTTATCTCTATTTGGCTCTGAATCTCTCTAATGTAGCTTTTGGCGAACAAAAGCTAACAGTTAACAAGCAGTAGCTCGGTCTTTATTGCTGGTGCAGGAATTATAAAATAAGGATTTTCTTTGTTTTTTTAAAGGCTACAAATTTGTTATCTACAGTTTTTTTGATAAAATGCTTATTGTTCGAGATATTTGAGAAAGACCGACCAAAAACGTTACATTTTTTGTCGATAAACTGTTACTTTCAATCGTGAATAACTCGATAAATATTAATTTTACAAAAAAAATGTATAGAACATTTTTTACTTAGAATTAGTTTTTCCATCGATTCCTGTGGTTAAAAAAATGGGAAAAATTCCACCCCCGAGATAGGGTGGCAACTACCCCCAGGGTCTTAGCGCCCCCCGGCATGATATAGATTTTGATCCTTGGGCTATTCCCTACCTAATGTCAAAATTTCAAGTAAATCGATGTAGGACGAAATAATTGCAAGCCAAAATGCTTCATTTCCTGGACTATTGAGATAACGTTTCTTTCTCCCATCACCTGGTGTCAGTAGTAGTAATGTTTTTCCAAAAGGAAATAGAATAGTTAATATAATAAATTGTAATAGTTTATAGTACGATTACAAAATTTTAATTAGGAAGCTGACCGACGTCAAGTTTACACACTGCTAGATACATAAAGTGTTCAACTGTATGCGAACTTCATATCAACTCGACAAAACAACTTTTGGTAAGGAGACGTTGAAGGTCATGGTAAACATTTAAGTTCTGGAGTAGGTTGTATGGTCGAGATATGGCCATGGCCAGTTATGATCTGAGAAGTGCTAATAACGAGTCCGAACGCTGCAACTGAACAATGAAGTGCCAAAAAGCTCGTCCACAAAGAAAACGGCATGTAACGGTGACAAGCGACACCTTACTAAGGTGTTTGTCATGAGGGGAAGGTGTCTGTCGAGGCGACAAGCGTTCTAGTTGTAAAAAAATATAGATTTATCGCAGTCACGGTGATAATATTGGCCACAAATCAGTCATACCCAACACCCAAAGGTCAGGCCCTGTATGACATTAAGAGTTGTAGAAAAAATTAGAGGGACAGCGTGTTATAGTGATATTAATTATATGCTAATTTTACAGATGATATAATGAGTATGCATTGTTTGTTAATATTTGATTGTAAAAAATATAGTTTTGAGTTGCAAGTAAATTATACCTTCTACGAAGTAATTACAGACAGTGTTTGCAATGACCGTATACGAAGAGACCAAGAATTGCCGGTCATATCAGAGGAACAAAAGGAAAAATGACAACTGAAATGGTTCAGGCACCAATCAGGATGGGTAACATGAGACACATGAAAGTAATTCTCGGAGGTGGGGCCAATCGTAAGAAGGAATGAGGAGCACACCGAAGGAAATGAGGAGAAGAGGAATTGAGAAAATTGGTTTTACGAGATGAGATAGGTTAGGCAGTAGGCAACGTGGAATGAACCGGGAACAAACCCCAGAAAAATTGTACGCTTTTATTTTTAGGGAAGATCTAGAACTAAGGGGAAGGAATTCAATAATAAAATTGGAGAATAGGAGCATAAGAGGAATCTACTCATAGATTTTATTCGAGAAGTGGCAACTTCTATTTGTTGATTCTTCCGTTTTCACCGTAAGCATGGTACATTCTACTCATTAACGCAGAAAGATTTTCAATTAAAATGAACATTTGAATTTAAATCAAATTATAATTATTATTAACTACGGGAAACATACAGAGAAAAATAGACTCCAGCGCCGGGATTTGAACCACGGGCCTCTAAATAGACTGGAAAATAAAAAGACTGGGAAGATATCTAGACTGGAAATTTAGAGGCCCGTGGTTCAAATCCCGGCGCTGGAATCGATTTTTCTTTGTATGTTTCCCGTAGTTAATAATAATTATAATTTGATTTAAATTAAAATTAAATCTTTCCGTAGTATGAATACTACCAAAAACGTAAAAATGAACATTTGTTAAAAATCTCATGTTTAAAATATTATTATGTAACATGTGTTAACATACTGTTAGTATGAACTTAAAATCTAATTCTGTAGTTATAGTTGAACAATTACTAAACTAAACTAACTAAATATTCTTTAAGGGAAACAATTAAACATTCCTAACACTCTATCTCAAGTGAATAATTTAACTTTTTCACAACCCAATATTATTCGTAAACACCCAAACTGGCTAAGTTTCATATTTAAAGAAATAACCCCGAAGTTGTATAACGACTTTAGATTAATATGTGTAACGACGGAACAAACAATGTTTAAACATACGTACAAGGTGGTATTTAAGAATGGTTTATACCTGAAGTAAGCTCAGTATTTCAAAAAGTTAGATCGTTAAATTATTTAAACTGCTAGTAAGTTTTAAAACAGTGTTGTCTACAGACTGAAATATGAAAAAAAAAAAAAAAATCAAATTAAGCTCTGGAATTTACATACTGGAGACTAAAAAGTTTTAAACTCGTGATTAAAGTTAATAATGCACTACAGATGTTCTTATGTGTGCACAACTTGTTTTTAAGAGAGATTTTGTTGAAAGTTACTTAAACAGAGTACAGAGAATAAAATTATCCGTTTAGTTGAATTATTAAATATGTGAAAACTTTATTCCTTCAAAGATTTTGTTGAAATTGCTTATTGTTTATAAAATTTTAAGAGCAAAATTAATCAGATTAGTTTGATACAGGTAAAGTAGTTAATGGTTTTAAATAACATTTGTTCACCTTAGTCGTTCATATTTAGTTGTGGCCGTGTACATGAGTCGAGCTATTTATCCACCACCAATAACTGTCACCAATACCCCAATACCTTTTCACCAATATACCTGTTAAGTGTTAAGCCAGGGGCTTTTACGTCCAAAGACAGAACACGTACCTATATGGGTCCTTTGAACAAACCTTGGTAGGCCTTGTGTCAACCCAACACAGTGTTGATTCAAGACATCCAAACCCTTAACATTGTGTCAAGTGTTGGTGAGTAAACCTTCCACTACTCTCCACACTCCACACATGCCTGATCATGGTTTTAAAGGCCAAAAGTTCCTGAGGCGTAACTCCTTCAAGAAGCCTCTCAATTTTATAAGAAAAAAGAATGTCAAGTTTTCGTTTTTATCTTGTCCTAATAACATTCCTTTATTCATATTAATTTATCGTTATCATTTTATTATTTTTACTTTATTAAATTGAATTTATGCATCTGAATTCCATTGAACTTATTTTTGTATAATTTTTTTTATGAAAACTTTTTTAAATTTATGCCTGTATAACTTCAAAGATTTTTCTTAAACCAAAAATATTTTGCCACGACCCTATTTTGGGTAGCGATCATAATAGTAAGTAGGCTAGGAAACGCTGCTCTAAAAGATAGGATACTATTTATTCGGTTTGGTCTAAACATAAAGAAGTAGTCGTGATAACAGTGTATACACCTTTTTTCGGTACTAGAGTGCTGGAGAGGTCATATAAAAAACCTATCTTCCGTATCTTCAAGCCCTATAAGGTAGGATAGTCAGTTTTTTTTCAAGAGTTACATTAAGTCAGAAATATCGCCTGTGAAAAAATACCCCGTAGTTAAATCAGGCGGTATACATAAATTCCATATGATCGCATTGTTACAAAGTTAATCATTATATTATTTATGGATAAATGGACCCAAATTGTATCACTCATAGAAGTTTCAATTTCGAACATCTACCATAATCTAGTCTAGAGTAACAATTTTTAAGTTTTGTAGATACTTTCCCTCTGTTGTGTAACGAATAATAGTTGCCAATGTTTCTGAACTTAACGGATGTATTGTAACCGTTCTGAAGAAAGAAAGATTTCGGCCTCGAAACTATGATGATGACACTCTTGGTTGTTATACAACGAGGAGGGGAGTCATAGTTATCGACCATATCTTCACATGAGTGTGTGAAGATTTCGGTCCCTAACCCGGGTTTGTTCTATGGGCCCAAGTAAGTGGCCTGCGTCTTCGGGTGTAAAATATATTTTTAACGAAAGAAGAAATGTTCACAGAAATTGTCGCTACAGGTGTATGCTTAGATTCCAGGCAAAATATATCTAATGGAAGCAAAAGTATTAAATTTTTAGGGCTATATCAAAATTTAAAATTAGTAAAACTGATAGTATATTATAATAACAACTAGCTGGATACCCGTGCTTCGCTACGGAGTGTTTTTATATTTGATAAGTTTATAAACTACCAGGAAAGCATAAAAATTATTTTACTATGCGAGAATATCTAGATTCTATCCCTCCTACTTATATCCCCCTCCTCTTTGATAATTTAATTTGCAAATATCCTAATTTACCCCCCTCCTAAATGAAAATATGACAAAACTGTACATAACAACAATTAATGTACTCTTAAAGAGCATTTCAACGATATGCATCATGAAGATGAAGGGTATTCATTACTTGTACCCGGTACCCTGTACCCCTTTGAACCAAAATTCATAGTTAAATCATGAAGATGAAGGGTATTCATTACTTGTACCCCGTACCCCTGTGTACCAAAATTTTAATTTCGTAATCTCATGTAGGCAGTGACCTTCACCTTGTTTTGAAGAAAAAGTTTGTAAATATTCATCAAATTAGGATAAAAGACACCCTCATACGGATACTCTTCTTTTTATAAGATATAGCTATATTTTTCAATTTTACCCCCCTCCTAAGTGAAAATATGATAAAACTGTACATAACATCAATTACTGTCCTCTAAAAGAGCTTTTCAACGATATGCATCATGAAGGGTATTCATTACTTTGACATTTGTACCCTGTACCCCTGTGTACACAAAATAAATTTAAAAATTCATGTAGACAGTGTTTTTCCTCTTGCTTTGTAGGTCAATTGTGCAAATTTTTATCAAGATCTGACAACAACTGTAGATTTGTATAAATAACATACATTCGTTGACTTTTATATATATATGGCCGCCATCTTGAATTAAAATGCCCGATTGGTAATCTATTTATCAAAAATTACTAATTTCATAAAAGGAAGCTAACTTCTAAATTTCAGGGTTCTAGTACAATGTGTTCCTGAGATATCGTCTTGTCGAATTTTGAATATAAATGGCCGCCATCTTGAATCAAGATGGCGGATTTTAAAAATATTCCTTAGCGAGCACCTAGGAGGTAAGAAGAACACACCTACAAAATTTCATGGTCCTACGTCCAGTGGCTTCAGAGATATCGTGATGTGTCAGTGAGTCAGTCAGTCAGTCAGTGAGTGGTATTTGGATTTTATATATATAGATTAACTAAATTATAGGTTTGTTCCAACCGCCAGTTCCGAATCAGTTTCGGATTAGTCCGTGATTGTCCGTGATTGACATAATGCGCATGCGCGAAAATTACTCAGTTGGAAATTGATTTGTGATTCCGTCTTGTTGGAACGCTCCTGAACTCGAACCAAACTGTTTGATGTGGTAGGTTTTAGCACTGTTATAAAAAAAACTTGTTTTAGTAGACTCATGGCACACACGTATTTTTATTGATATAATCCTGAATGCTCTTATGTTTAAAAAAAATAAACAAATATTAATCTTAGTCTTGTTAGAGAATGAAAATTTTGAAAAGCGGAAGGTTACGTTTCTGTTCACCGAAATTCAATCCCAAACTACTAGTCCCTGCCACCAATCGCTGACTGCTCTGACTGGTACCAAACCAATCCGTGATTCAAACAGAGCGTGGTTGGAACAGCCGACTATCAGTCAGAGTTTGAGTTTGGGCTACGTTGGAACGCCCTGTTCCTAATGCGCATGCGTCGGACTGTTCCAAACCAGTTTGAAGTGTGGTTGGAACAAACCTAATAATTAAAGGTAGCAATGATAGCTGTAAAGTAAAAATCAACGGAAATAATTCATTTTTTACTTTAAGGTATAAACAAGAAGTGGGAATTCCTTCCACCAAGGTATAGGAGAAAGAACATAAATTTGCCGTCGTTGGTAATCTGCAACTTAGATTTTCAATTTTGACTCAATGATATTAGTGGCATGGAAGACGTTTCTCAATATAATCATGGATTTATACTTAAGGATTCGAAATAGATATTAAGATTGTTCTTAATTTCTTAGAAGTGTAAAAGGTACAAGATTTCACTCAAAATTTCAAGAAATTCAAACTAGTTAAGGGTTTAAATAATTACAAAACCTTCTGTCAATAATAATTTGCCGTTCTAAGCAACAGAACATTTATAACTTTAGTCCTCAGGTTTATATATCCCTTTAGCTGGTGATATTAGAGATGTCACTTAAGAGATTAATTAATTACTTACTTACAATGTATGAAAGAAAGATGTGAAAAATATCACAGTTGAATAGAAAAGCAAGTGGTTTTAACATTACACGTTAAGATCAAAGTAAAAGTTACACGCACTGACGGGATTTCAAATACCATCAGTGCAGAAAGATAAAGTTAACGGATTACAAAAGAACATACGTAATAAGACATCAACTAAGGTAGTTAAAATTATGAAGAGGGGTTTGCTTTTATCTTACAAAACAAAGGAGACTCAATTCATCCGGAAATAAGTGCATGCAAATTTAGAATATTATAGCTAGTTAAAGTAAAGAACAAATAAGTAAGACCCTAAAACAAATTATTGTTGTCTGCTACTCCAGCGAATTCTTATTAAAAGAACTTCTGTTACAGAATATATTTCGATCAATTTTATAGTATGAACAATAAATAATTTAGTCTTACTTGGAGAGTTTGAAACACAAACTCCAATCACAATAATAGATAAATCTTCATGCGAAAGAAGGTATTAACATAAAACAAAATAAAAAAGGTAGTTTTACTTTATACGGTAGGGAACTGTATCGTTTTTTAAAACACTCAAACAAAGATGAGTGTCTGATTTTAAAATCAGACTTAGTAAAGGGAACATTTTCTAGGGCATCTCATTTCATTGCGCGGGGATGTGGAGTGGCCTCTTCGGTCACCGGATTTTTCATTGTGTGATTATTACTTACAGGGATATCTGAGCTTGGGTTTGCATGAAGAAAACACTGACTCTTAAAGCTCTACAAGAAGAAAGCCATAACTCGATAAATTCGAGCACTACGATGCGCTATGCTTGAATAGTTTAAGGATATTTTTTTGCAAACTACCTGCAAAAATGTCTGGAAAATAACAGACGCCCCTTTTATACAATGGATTCTCTTTTATGTCCTTTTCTTAAATGGCATTATAAATTCTTTAGAAAAAAATAAAATTTAAATTTACTCAATATTTTCTGTGTTAAGCTCTGATTTCCTAGGAGAGCCGTGCCGTAATATGCGGCGGCCGTTATCTAGCGATCGTGATGTCACTGTGGAGGACGTAATATTACAGCCGTCGTAACTCTAGCGGCCGTAATTTAGCGGGGGATGACGTCTTTGGGGCGGACGTACAATGATGGCCGTCTTAACGGTGGCCATATAAGTCAACTTAAAACGTTATTAAGAAGCCTTTTCATTCATTACAAAAGCAGTCAATATTTTGTCTTTTTCGCTGGTTTACATCACCATTATAAATTTTATTGCATAAAGAGGTGTTAACGCACTACAAGAAAAACATCGTTAAACTATTTAACCACCATGATAGTCATACAAAAGGCAGCACCGCTATTTGACGTATACCCTTGACGTTGTACAGCTGTCCACGCTTCAAAAATAACTAAGGTTATTTAGTTTATACTGTCAACGTTTTTGACGTCACCACCGCTAGACGGCCGCAATATAACGGCACTGCTCTCCCATGAAAACAGATCTTTAGAGATGTTTGAAAAACATATAGCCTAGCAACGGTTACCTGAAAGCATTGGCTACGAATTTGTATGGCACATAGCTTACTCGTTTCTTTTTAAGGTGTACTTTACTTTTAATTTGCTTTCACTACTCATGTCTATTTTATTTAATTGTTCGCCTTTTTCTTTCTTTAATTTGTCACATATGCTTGGATTTTTTCATATAGACAAAACTATCAATTTAGTCAAATTTAATGAGCGCAGACGGATGAAATGATTATAAAACCATGAGTAGTCCATTCGATAAAAATAAAACTAACATAACTAATAAATAAAGAATAATTTTTAGTAGGAATCATGTACTATTGTATCACTTAATCCTAAATAATAACCAAAACATAACTTGTATAAACTATTGAAGTACTTTAAGTTTAAGGATTTTATTTTATCTCCCTAATATGTGGATATTAAAATATAAATATAGAATATATTAAAGTGCAATATGAAAATGAGCTTTTACGCTATGTTTTTGTGGTTTGCAAGTATTTGTTTATTAAAAAAAGTTTATGTTGAAATTTTATCCGTGGGTAGTTTGCTGAAACCCATAATGTTTACCGAACTGTTTCAATACTAAACTTTCCCGCCTTTTAGTTTTCCTAACAAATACAAAAGCTCGAGTTTATCTAAAACTCGCCTTGAAAGTTTCGTTTTTACGTTATAGTGTTTAGGGCTTGTTGATGAAAGCTCGTGATGCGAGTTTAGGAAAAGCCTGGTGAATTTCCTCGATGCACCTGGAAATAGTTTTAGAAAGCCGGTGAAAACGCACCTGGGTTAAAAGGGATGTGAAACAGGATGCCATTTCCAGGAGGTAACTAGGCTAATTTATCACACTACTGGGTTTCCCACCCAGGTTTAGGTTTACCTGATACACCGAACAATGTAAAATACGAGAGATAAAGGTGCATTACACTCGTGACGTCATTTACCTATAATTTAGCCAATTTGAATAAGTTCCCTGTGGTTTACCTCAGGCGGTACCACGTGTACCTATTGTGATTTACATTCTATAATAAACACGTGGAGGAACCTGTCTAAACAATAATAAACCACTTAGTTTGAACATAGAGCATATAGAACACATTGCATTATGTTCTATAAACTTGCTTACATTGAAAACAACTGGTATAACCTTTATTGAAAAAGTTAAATACACATAGAAAAAGATTGTTTAGCCACACATAGAACCGTTTTTTTTCTAATATATATACAGTTTGAAATTAAAAATAAATATAAAGAGAATATATTGGGATGGAGGGGAAATTTAATTTTTTGACATTTAAATGGATTTATTCGTCTTGAGGTCTTCGGGCAGGACCTCTAAAAACTTCTTAATATTAACACATACAAAATTTATTTATTTGACTTATTATAACCATTAGCAATTTATAATAGTGTACATCGGCAGATAGACTGACAAAATGAAGAGATGTTAAGGCTCCTTATCACGAAAAAGCAAAAATTAAACAAGTATAGGTTTAATAAGTCTAGATCGAGTCTACGTCAGAAATTTAAAATAAATTACCGAGATCATTCTCAATAGATATGCTCATGATAAGAGTAATTTCTTGAAACGTGCAAATTTAATATCGGTACAAAATAGGTTCAAATCATTAAAGAAAATACTAAAATAAATATTATAATATAATAATCTCTTGACCTTTTTTTGACCATTTGTAAGAAAAGAATGAAAAATCCCCATGAACTCACCTGTAACAAATATAAAGGAAATTATATTACACATCTTTCATAGCATAAGTAACTGTAAATAAAAATCAGGGTGCACATAATTTATATTCATGGTGTTAAATATAAATTAAACAGATAAAGAGGATTTTCAGTAGAATTTTTTTGATCTAAATTGGAGAGGCCTACGCCTAATGATAATCGCTAAACGATGCCCTTACTCAAGTCTTAATCTTAAACGGTATCAGCAGTACTGCTGATTAAAAAAAAAAAAAAAAAAAATGCATAATTTTTTTGTGAATTGGGATGTTGGGTTTCAGAGATCTTAGGGTTATAAACTGAAAAATTGTTATTTCTCAGGCACACATATATACATTTATTATTTATCGGGTACACCTACATATATTTATATTGATTTATTCACAATACTTTTTTTTTTCTTAAATATAATCAGTTTGTTTAATTTATTGGTAATCAGTTGCTAGAATAAATTGTCTTCAACCTGCTCCATTCTATGTAGCACAATGTAAGCTAATTGGCTAACTTATAGGACAAGAAAAAATATTTATTTTTTACATACATTATGATTTTTAAGTGCTAAACGGGTTTGAATCGAAAAGAAAACGATATATGAAACTAAAATTCCCGTAAAGGAGACAGATTAAGGTGATTCATTAGAAATTATTGGCCTGATAAAAGGAAAGATGGACTATAAAGAATGATAAAAAATTATTGGTTCAATTTAGACCCATTCTATGATATGAATGACATTGCCCATCTCTAATGTACAAAGGTAAGTTAAGTTTAAGTATAGAAAGTATAAGTACTTGTACTGACTTGTACTGACTAGATTGACGAGTGATTTTATAAAAATTATCGGTTCAGTTTAGACCCGTTCTATGAAATGAACGACATTGCCCATCTCCAATATACCAAGGTAAGTTAAGTTAAAGTATATAGAGTGTATAAGTATTTGTTCTGACTAGATTGACGAGTGTTTTTCTAAGTTAACTGAGTTTAGAGCGAAAGAGTCCTGTTTTAGAGTTATATTCTTACCAAGGGAATATCTTGTAGCAGGTAGCAGGTAGTAGAGATATAAGTCTACCGAACTAAACTCTCAATTATTTACTACTCGGTCCTCTCAGAGATAAAATGAATTCTCTTATTTTTCACTTTAACAGCCACTCTGTATCTCTACTACAACAATGTAGGTCAACACAACCCTAAGCAATAATTAAATATCGAAATACGCAGTACTAGAGTAGTTCTCTTTTATCATTTATAAGGATTATTCATATTAATCATTCTTTAATGATTAAATAACACATCCAATATATTCATTAACAATGCTTCAATTAAGCATTTGAACAGATACAATTTTTTTATTATTATTTTGTTTTCTATAGCGTGTGTGAAGTGTTTTTTTTTTGTTTTTTTTTATATAAATAAAAACCATTGAAAGGTCAATCAAAATATTTGTTTCAAAATTGAATTGTTTCACTTACACTTGAAAAAGAAAAATTGACAATCATGAAACAATTGTACATCAAACAAAGAGAAATACATATATGCTAAAAATAACTTGTAAAAACACGCTAAATTTGAAATGTCATCGGAAATAGTGGCGCTGGTGTGTGCCACCTCTATATGCCAACTTATGGCCCAATGTTCACTGGTATGGCGTGGTAGAGGGTGGCTAGTGGTGCCTCCGCCAAGCCACGCCTACGCCAATCGTGACTTATCGAAGAGGCTCGCCACTTGCAAACCATATATTTCTTTCTCTGTTCATCCTTTGTTTTCTATCATCTTGTGTCGGAGCGGGGCGGCGGAGGCACCACTTTCCACCATATACCACGCCATACCAGTGAACATTGGGCCATAAGTTGGCATATAGAGGTGGGACAAACCAGCGCCATGCCACTAGTGTGTGAAATGGGCCTAAAGTGGTGTGGAAAGACGTTCACGTTTCATGATAAATAAGAAGGTAAATAGAGGTTATCTCCAAAACCGTTACACCTACGAATAAAAGTCATGATATCTTTTTTGTAGTAAATGTTCTAAGTAACAAATTTGATCACTTTTTATTTTTTCTGTAAACGTGACAGTTGATGAGATATTCACAAAAAACCGATTTTGATGACCTTTGACCCCGCATACTTCATTTAGCGGCACTCGGATCAATGGGGACTTTTGACATTTTGTTTATAACCGCAATATCAAGGTCTATGCCAAAATTCAGCTTTCCCCTAATTTTTCCGAAGTTTAGCCTTTTTTGTCTAATTGCACTGGACTAGAGAGAAGAGATAAAAATAAAATTAAAATTAAAAAAAAAAAAAAAAAAAAAAAAAAAAAAAAAAAAAAAAAAAAAAAAAAAAAAAAAAAAAAAAAAAACACGCTCAATGATTACTTAAAAATATTCGTAACATGCATTGTTCGGGATTCCGTAAAATTTGAAGGGTTTTCACTTTCATGTTCTGTTCATACTTCTTTTCTTTAATTAGATTTAGTTAAAAACATCAACTCATCAACTACAAATAAACCCCCAATAATTTAATTATTATAATTTCTAAAATCACATTTCACTATTTATTTGAGAACCAGCGTGATCGTGAAGCTAAAGGTGTCTGTCCCGTTTGCGTGGCTCTAAATATCGAGGGGGACCCACAATCCACAAGGTCGTGGGTTTGATTCCAGGCCATTTTCATGATTTAAATCTATGAATCGAATGCGGAAGAGGGCAAATGTACGAAGGGGATCCCATGCCGTGGTGCTCTGATTTATATCTGCGAGTCTACGGTACAGGGTCATGGGTATGACCCCTCGTTTTGACGCTATCATTTACATAGCTCACATAAACCACACCATTCTGGCTTACGTAGTACATTAAGCAGTGAATTATGATGTGTAAAGTGCCTGGAAATCTCGTAAAATGGGCCTAAAAAGGTCTAATTGCTAGGTTCGAACAAGTGAGTCTACTAATTCTACTACTCAGGTTTATATAATTCTACATCATGGCTGCTTAAATTCATTTGGAGACTTCCTAACCCCCACCCACTTCCCTCTTATAAAGAAACCTCTAGTCAGTCACTGACCAGCTCCCACATTGCTCTGGTTTCTGTTGATTGTGGGAAACTTCCGCTATACCCCCTAAATAATGTACTATTGTAGATGACATTCAGATACTCAAAAGGATCACCACGACCGCTCACCCTCGTACTATCAGTGGTGGAACAACCCTTGGTTCTTTTGAGGCACTCCTCCTATATTCTTCTTGTTCCCGCCCCCCAAATAACGACCTGTGGGGGACGACATCTCCAGATGCTCTGAGGATCACCACGACTGCTCAACCCAGAAGTACGAATCAGTGGTGAGGCAATCCTTGGTTCTTGTGACGTACCCTCGTTAAATATATTATGTCAATTATTGAAATTATTATTGAATTTATATTATTAATTTGTTAACCCTTATATAATATAATAGAAACTAGGGTTTATGAAACCTTTTGAAATCCATATGTTCAATATAAAACTTTTTCATCTAATCATAATATCCACTTTTAAAAATGATCCCCTTTTGTGCCTAACCATCCTATCTTTTCATTAAACACACAGGTCCCTTGTTTTTAATTGGCTATCCAGTTATTATTGGAAATACATTAAAGATGTATTTTTTACATGTAAACTATGTGTACATGTATGTTTAATAGAAATTAATTCCATATTGGAATTATATACAATAATACCAAATCTGATAGGCGTCTCTACATTTGTTTGACCGTCGCAACATTTGTAAGCCATAGGTAAGTCTGCAGAATTATAAGTTTACAATTATAGGTAGCCTACATTAAATATTAATCAGAGTTAAATAATTAATCTATTTATTGGTACACGCTTCTAGCGGGTACTCAAGCATTAGGGATACATCTATCATCTATTGTAGAAATAAAAAAAATAGAGAGAAAATAACATCTACAAAATTATGATATTATTGCCTTGAAATAATATATTGTTCTTTTTTTATTATTTATTTTTATTTTTTTTGTTGTTTTCTAAATAACATTAGTGCTGATCTTTAAATGTAATGGCATTTAACAAGAACAGGATCCAATAAAATCATAATAGCATTAAGAAGATAAAAAACACATGCTCTAAAAACACATGTTCTTAAAAACAAATGTTCATAAAAAACGTGTTCAAAATAATATAAAAAAAGCAGAGATAAATAAAATATATATCTTATGTGGTATACTTTAGAGGATGTTTATATTTTATAGCCCATATCTCATTTCCTCTTATCTCCCTTATCATATTTTTTCCTTTCATATATCTCAAATTCAAGGATGCTATTTAAAATTGTCGAGCTCCCTCATTCTTGTATATGCGGTTATATATTTAAACTCATAAACATATAAATAAAAACTGCACTTATAAAATATAACGTCTTCTTTCAGTTCTGGAAAATGGCTTAAACGACGTGTACTTAGCAATTTTATTAAAAATATTTGAGTGTTCTCTAATTTAACTCCTCGTATTGCATTACTATCATCACTCATTCCCAGAACCATAAAATGTGTATAGAGGTAAAATACACGACCACAAATTATGAAGAATAAAATAAAATGAAAGAATCTTTTCCGTAACTCCTACTAAACTTTCTTATATATTATATGAGTACATAATTAATTGGTCCAGTGTTTTTCATTTATTGGTTATTTCGAGATTTCGCAGTTACATTTAATTATAATTAAACAATTTATCAAATTAAAAAACATAACAAAGGGTGTTATAAATCCCTTATAACATTCTGTTATAAATAACGAATGCAGCTATTTAAAAAAAATTAATAAAACGCCTAATGGTACGCTATCCCTAAGCGATGGACGCTAAAGATTGCTTTATGACTGCTCCAAGAGCGTTGGGAGCGACCCTAGCAAAAATTCGCGGCTAAGAAAATTTTAAGTAACATTCAGAAAAGGATTCCTCCGCAACAATCGCTGGAGGCACATCAAAAATATTGAATATTTGAACCAAAATATTCAAGCTTAACATCTCTCAGCAGTGTCACTTGTAATTGCTGCAATAGTAACAGTTAGATATTTCATTTTAAAATAAATTACACGCATTATCTTAATATCTTGGGTTGGGAGTAAACACTAACCTAGATTATGTTGGAATATGGTACCTTTGTTCTATTAGCAGCCTATATTTCAACATTTCACGATTTTCGTTGCTCTTGTGAGTTAGACCTTCATCACATTCATCCCATATTTACCTTACATTAAATATTTAATTTTAAATAAATATGTGAATCGTTCGTTTGTTGACTTATTTCAAATAAAATTATATTATTAGTTATGCAGTTTCAATTAAGTCGGTTAATGTAATAATAATACGGTCAAATTATTACAATATTGATATTACTAAATGAGAATATAGTAATAATATTTTTTTTTAGCATTACAACAGTTTAGTTAAAATTTACTACGTTTCTATGTGTTTTTAAAGCTGTTAAAGACATTGTTTTTGTATTCAAACCCTATGGAAACGGAGATTTCAAAATGTTTTGAGTTAAAGGTCACAATAACACATGTTTGGTTTTGTATCGAAACTATGTATTCTGAAATGATCAGAGGCATGATAACATGAATTAACTATATCTAGTCTAGGAGTATATAATCATTAAAAGAAGTTGTGAAAACTCCACATGGAAATACTTCGGTTTAAAACAAAACAGTTTTCAAAACGGGTTTGAATAGTCTTGGAAACGTAGTAATTATTTACCTAGCTACAAAGTATTTAGTAAAAGGGAAGTGGAAACTAACACTAAATTGCAAATATATCAAGGGACTCTTGAACCAATCCTACTTTATGACAGTGAAAGCTGTCATATGACAGCTTTTCATACTGGTAAGAAGAAACAGTAAAGCAAGCCGAGTAAAGGCAACGGAGATGAATTGAGTGAAGAATCATAGCTGGCAAAGTAAAAAAAAAAATGGGGTATGTAATGAGAACTTAAGGGAAAATATGCATCAAACGACCATACAACATGGAATGGAAACAACTAAAGTGGTATTGGAAATGTAGTAAGAGTGAAGTAGACAAAGAACTTAGGAAAAAAGAGGAAAAATCTGGAGTAAATGAAAAGACTTGCTCAAATTAGAGAACTATAACTAGAGAACTCAAATTAGAGAACTGTTGGAGGGGAAAGTCTCCTCCAACGCTGATATGACATACGAGGAAGACAAAGTAAAAGGTTTAACCGTGGATTAATGAGTAGAGCGAAGATAGTGTGTAGTAGTACAAATAATAGAGCATTTGAGTGGATAATTATAGAATAGTAGAGAACCTAGTAGAGAAACCTATTTACTAGGTGTGCAATGCAGTTGTCTGTTTGCAATATTGAGCTGAGCGTGCATTTTAATCATGAACAATATTTTTATTTATAAACAGCTGAAATCGGATCAAAAATAGTAATATTTCTAATTTATTTTTAGTTAAACTGCATTCCCCCCCCCCTATTTTTCTATTTCACCCCCTCTTAAATAAAAATACGATAAAAGTGAACATAACAACAATTACTTTACTCTTAAAGAGCTTTCAACGACATACCATCATGAACACATACACATCATGAAGGGCATATACTGTTTTAACTATTGTACCCTATACCCCTTATCCCGGAGTACCGCAATTTGGATTATATCAGATTTATACCTGGTCTGGTTTTAGACCTCTACATGTAGGATTCTCCGGGTCTTCAATATGGATACATCTCGAAGATCACGAGAATCCCCGCTGTTCTACGAGAGGACGTCCGGGGCTAGGATTGGTCTAGGAATGGCTGGGAAAGATAAGGGACCGTTCGAGGAAGGTGATTAGCGACGGGGGAAGCAGTCGTAGCTGGGGCTAGGAGAGAGTTCCGATTGAGGGTTTTGTTTTAACGTTAACGTTTTACGCGAGTTGGTCGATTAAGTGCGAGCCTTCGAGGTTATGATTTTGAACTATGTTATGTTGTATGCTAATTTGTAAATTATTATCTTAAGGAATAACAAATCTGTTCTGTAGTTAATCATAGACTGAGAATATATTTCCAATGTATCAATATTATTTTATGTCAGTCAACTTGTTAGTTGACACGGTTATACATCAGTCATAACTATAAGAATGTACCAAATATAATGCAGGCTCAAAGAATTAATTACTAATTACGTTAAGGTAATCTCTCCGTTATACATATATATACTACATAAAATAGACTTAAAATACTAAAATATAGCTGAACCTAAAATTAGTTAAATATTAAAACAAATAGAGACCCTAGTGTAAAAGATATTAAAATAGATTAGTGCTGATAGAGGTCTATCTTGTGTTCCGTAAAGAATAAGTCATTAGGGTTCACAACTGTAATAAAAACAGGCATTATTTACACTTAAATTAAAAGTTTAAGCCCTCAAATGAAAGTATTAATATTTGGTTAAAGGAAAACAAGTCATTATTATCCATTTATACGGCGCATTATTAAGACAAACCGCTTTCATTTTTTTTAGCCTTAGTAGGGATTTGAACCTCTCCACATACCGAAAAACATTTTCAACAAGACAAACTGGACTTAATCCTCTATTTCTCACGCTTTTTACACTTAACGTAATAATTTACCGCACTTTTACATAAAAAAAAAAATAAACATGGTCTTAATTGGAGATTTTTAACAAGAAAAAAAAAAAAAAGAATTACGATGCAAGTTCTATAATAGATATATATTCCTTTTTTTACATTTTGAGTTACAAGGGACCATTAGGTAATTACAGGACGGGGATTTCAAATACTCTAAACATCTATCTATCATTAAAATGAACGTATGACACATTTATTTTAATGTACCTACTGTTACTACTTTCTGCACTAATTTCCATTAGTGTAGAGTATTCAGGGAAAAACGTAATATTCCTATACATTACATGAAACTAAAGGCCCCCATACACGATCAAACATTTTTACCGTGTATGGGGCTGTTTGATGTTTGCGCAAACATGATTTTTGACGTGTATGGCCTAAATTTGCACAATATCAGGTTTGCCGACCTGGGTTGCCCTTAGTAGAGAGCTATAGTAGAGAGCTATAGCCCTTAGTAGATAGCAGCTCTTGGCTTGCAATCAGTCAAGAAAGCAGAATCAGGCATGATTAGAAGTTGGATAGTTGCCCACTTGACATTGATCTCTGGTTTCAATTCTCGGACCGGGGCCCCCACTCAATGTTCTTGGAACCAATGGTTTGGAGACCATAATCTACAGTCTCTGATTCAATTTAAGACAAAGTTAACGATCAAACACAATGTACACAGTACACACCATACACAAATGTAAAGAGTTTGGTTCCTAACCAGGGTTTCTTTAATCGATCCACTTAAGTGGCCTGCGTCTTCAGTTATAACTACCTCCCAAAAAAAAGTAATTCTAATTTGAAAAACTTATGAAAACATGAACAATGTTTATGATTTCCCTTCTATGTGCGGGAAACACTTGAAAGTAAAACAAATCTAGCTAAAGAAAAAAAAAGAATGGATCATATTCAATGATTGATGTTTAGATCATACTATAAATCATATATACAAAGTATACAATAAAAAATAAATAAAAATCTTGAGATTATAGATCTTATTCAAAGAAATGATTGAAAAAAAAATGTATGTTTATATCTATATATGAAATGAAAATAAATAAGAATGAATGAACGCAAAGAGAAATATTCTTTCAAATATCTTTATGATAGAAAGTAGCTTTTTTACTCTTTATACTTTACTAGAGCCTTTTTACCATGCTTAGGGCGCAAGAGGGTTTACCCTCGACTGCCTTCAATACCAAGGGGGGATGAAAGGGGCGCCGAAATTCTTCTCCTAGTAATTTATATTACATTCGTCTTTTTTCGATCTTTTTAAGGGGGGAGGGGTGGATGGGTAGGCGCAATGTCGATTTTCAGCAAGTGTATTAAGGGGCTCTCGAAGAATGATAGTAATCCCGGTCCTCCTTCTCTCTTATTCTACCACCAACCCCCTCTTCTCCAGCGCCCACTCGCCCTTTTTTTTAAAGGATTTCGTGTGAAATGAGGTCTGCAAAAGGTCGATTTATATATATATATATATATATATATATATATATATATCT
>KZ653138.1:47692-61686 GCA_001010745.2 Gerris buenoi | reverse complement strand
TTAAGTAATTGAAGAAATAACCCTCTTGGAGCAAGCGTATATCTCTCGCGTGAAGAAAACCGAACAAAAGGATGAATATTGTTATTGTAACCTTCTTTTAATAAGCATATTAGTGTTATATTCGAAAACCATCTCCTAGCCAAGGTATCCTTCTCCAAACATCACATAAAACGGAAAACAGACCATTATAGCCTTCCCTTGCTTTGAATAATTGTTCTACAACTAAATACTTAAAACGTAATAGTGAACTTATAGCAAATAAATTAGACATTACTAAGCGTTAGGGAGAAATAAATCTGTACTTACCACAAAAACAGCCAAAAGAAACAATTACATGCTTTACTGAAATAAACACTAGTTAGATCAACACTTAACTACGATTGAATTAACGTATATTCACTTTAAAATAACTCTCAAGCACTATTTTACAATTAAATTTAGCATAAATAAACAATAAAATAAAAATAACGGTAGTTTTATTGCTTTTAGAAAGTAGGAATAAAAACTGTTCACTTTCAAGGACGAACTGAAAAAGAGTAGTAAATCAGCTGATCATATTTATTATTTTTTTCAAATCCCAAGCAGGGGTACCAACTGCTGTAGAAATAATTTTCTTTATTTATTTATTATATTCTTTTGAATTGATTATTAAAAGTAATTATTATAATGTTATTTATCAACGAGTGATACGAAATATAAACATGTTATCTATGTTTAGATGCGTAGAAAGTGATTCTTTTCGTAGTTATATTAATTGCGCATGCGCGTTTCATAATCGTACGATTTGTGTGTTTGTTTACATTTAACAAAACTAATTTTCTGTTTGTTTGATTAAAGTTACTGTTTTTATCAAGGTTTTAGTGTTTATTTAATGATTTTGTATATGTATTATTAAAATCCAACTATCGTAGATAAAGTACGGTACGCAACTCGTGCGAAAACGGCATTTTTCTATGCTCGTGTGGTTTTACTACCCTCACTGTCGCTCCGGTGCTAACTCCACACTCGCATGCAAAATGCTACTTTCCACACTAGACGCGTAATGTACTATTACATAAGATTGATAGAAACTAATTAAATTATTATTACTTATTTATATTGTGTTGTATTTACATTTGTTAGTTAACAATAACGATAAACAATAATTATAATCATTAAGATTTCATGGTAAATTATGTAAAGCTAAGACCTATAAACTCTATCAATTACATATTTGTATTATCTAATTAGTATTATATACCCAATTAAATTTGACTTCTAGCATATCAATCAAGAACTTCTGAATTATAGACGTAATCATTACTGAAATTTTAGGGAGTAGAATAAATAATTAAGGGGTTGGAGGCAATTTATAAAATTTCAAATTAAATTATTCATGTGAGTTGTTTTTGAACTGAATCGAATGAGAAAACATTCAGGTCGATGGCATCAGTCCTTGTAGAGACATGATAAATTGTATTGGAAAAAACACAGAATTGTTTCCTATCATATCTCAAAAAGGAATGATTCAATCGACCTGAAAATTGTCTCATTCGATTTAGATTGGTAAGTTTGAAAGGAAGCTTCCCCTAAAAAATATGGTTCTACCCCATAAAATGTTGATGAACTCTTCAGGTATTTAATTCTACTGCGTAGACGAAGTTATAAGGAAACCGTTCATAGATGGAAAAATTTATATTTTTTCAATCTCCTATTTTTACCAGTACTATGTTAAAAAGAAAATAAATATAAATATAAAAATAAACCAAAATATAAATATAAAATTGACCATTGACTAACTGACTAATTAACAAGTGGATCAATGACCACACAAATTTATAATTACATTGTAATTTGTCAGTAATTGTCACAGCTGACATAAAAATATGTTTTTAATTATTATTATTAGATAGATGTGTCAGTTCTTTTTTTTTAGATTTATAATTGTATCTATGTTAAACTCATCTTCCTAGCCATCTATGCTGAATCCAGATCCGGTAAATGAGTATGTTGGCTCTGTACTCGATACACTGATTCATGAAGAGCAACCTACACCAATTATATCTGTACAGTGGTTTCAGAGAGAAGGTATCCTTTAAGGAACAGAANTATATTTTACCAGTAAAAGAAGTAGAGAATAAAAGAACAGAAATACGAGTTACTATTTTCATTTGCATATGTTACTTCATTAAGTTTAATTCATGTAAAATATGAATGTGTAAAAAATTAAATTTACATAAATGTGATTTTGCTCACAAGGTATCTGTTTTTTTTTTTTGTTTTGTTTTTTATAAACATCGTTGCTTTTTCAAAGAGAATAAAATGTACATTGCAATTATAATTTAATAATTTATTTTTTTGGTTAAATATAAAATTAGCTCCATTGATAATGTGCATCCCTTCAATATAAAGTATACATTTATACATTGCTAATATAATTTGTTTACAATGCATTTTTACCTAAATTTTTGTTTCGTCATATGCCAAACTTACAAAAGGTCAAATTGTGTAAATTTCAGTTTTTTATAATTTTGACCGTTCTATTATGCGAAGGCAAAAAAGAGCAGTTGTCACTCACGAATCTGATTCAAAAATCGAAAAGCATTGTTTAATTTCGAGTTTACTCAGGTTTCAGGTATCTAACTTCTTACACCACATCCTTAATCTGACGATTCTACTGAAATGTGACTCCGCCAACTCCAGCTCTTCTCGTATTTGAAACTTTCAAAGCTTCATGGATGCTAGCGTGACCGAGGGCCTATTTTTTTTAGATTTATAATTGTATCTATGTTAAACTCATCTTCCTAGCCATCTATGCTGAATCCAGATCCGGTAAATGAGTATGTTGACTCTGTACTCGATACACAGATTCATGAAGAGCAACCTGCACCAATTATATCTGTACAGTGGTTTCAGAGAGAAGGTATCCTTTAAGGAACAGAAGGCTTGTGGACAGATATACCCCCAGCTGACATAGGGACATGTCTTTAAAAGGAAGAGAGGGGGGCTGTGTACTGTGTCAGTAATATGTCAGAGATGACATAAAAATATGTCTTTAATTAATATTAATAGGTTCTATTAGATGTCATAGTTATTTTTTTTATATTAAGAATTATATCTTAAAACATAAAATATAACAATATTTAAAATTAATCCAAGTTTGCCGAGTTCTACATTTAAGTCTCTGGGAGCTTGTTAATAAATATTTTTAATCCACCATCATGATTTAAGATGATGGCCATTTATATTTGAGGAAAAGAGCTTCTCTCTATAAGATGTAATCGCCTAATAACAACATTTATTTAGGTGTACAGCAGGAAACCCCTATGATTTTCCCTTAAAGGTTAACATTTAAAAGGCTTCACTACCAGTGGTAAATAATTAGTTTTGAAAATTATATTTAGTCTATGGATTACGTACCAATATTNTAAGAAAGTTTTACACAAGAAAAAATAGCAGCTTATTCCTCAAACGTAGAATAACAAGAGCTCACAACTATATCAAACCTCGAGTCAAAAGTAGTTATCTTGCTAGATATTAAGCCAACTGTCTTAAGAAGCTATGATTAGAAAGCTTTTTCTTTTGAACTAACCTATGAAACATTTCCTTGTGTCTTTAAGTGCATCTTAATGAGTACTGGTGTTACAAGAGACATCATCATTTAGCTTTTATAACCTTCTCTAACTAAGGTACTAATGTAACTCGCAGGAACAAGTCAGTGAACACCTTTAACAAGACAATATAAATATCTCCAAGGTTATTTTTAAGGTATAGTATGTCTCCAATCAAACATTCAAGAACTTGAATTCAAGAAATTGGAGGCATAATTAAGGTGTAGTATGCCTCCAATCAAACCGTCTAATTCCTCCTCCATCTTATAGTTCTATGGTCCAACTGCTATCCTTAGAACCATTGTAAATCCATCCTTCTATGTCTCTAATCTAACCTTACATAACTAACTAAAATGTGCGTTTCTTGAAGATCTCGCTATTTCCCTCAACCAGCTCTGTCTTATAATTAGTGCCTTCAAAATCATTATTGTTACTTGATCATACTCGGATATGAAAATTAAAATTATTATTGCAATATACCATCATAAAAAGAAAGATTAAAAAAAAACAAAAAACTAATAAAAGCTACTCTTTAATCGTCTTATGATGAAAAAAAGGAAGCAAATTTTACATAATTTAAACAAATATTTATCCCCTAACTTTTGCAATAAGGTTGAAGAAAATGAGAGATGGTGGAAGTTTTAACGGTAATATTGACTATATTTTGCATTACTCTAAGGTATATTAAAAGTTAAAAGATAGCCCATAATCATAACGACTTATGACGTAAGGGAACACAATATAAGACGACAGTATTAGTATTCTTTTTTCATTTCAAGAGTTTACTGTGATAAAGGATTTTTGTGAAAGAGTGATTTGACGTCTAAGAGTAATGTAATTGAAAGACAATATTCGGTAAAGATACTCGTATTTAAAGATACTTATAATTATATGTTCTGTTAAATTATATGTTTTTAAAGATACTTATATTTTGTTTTTTAAGGAATGAGGAGGATTCAGCACGCTATTTACTTAACAACTCGCATCTTAATGATACACTAAAATTCCATTTCTCTTAGCATTTTATCTTGGATTACGCCCAGATACTAAATTTAGATGAAGTCAATAAGAGAGAGAAGAAGGAGGGGGGATTTGTGTTGCTGATATGTTTAAGATGGAAGTTGTGAGAGTGCTTGTAGTTTATATAACAAAGCGTTCGATAGCACGCAGTAGGCTTACCTGTACAATCATGCTAATGCCTTGAAGCTTATGTTTATGTCTATAGCAGGTAGAATTCTACCTTGCCTTGTAAATGAGCCAAGCATCGATTATCATCCTTTGCTAGATTACCGAGGACTGAAGACCATAGCCTACAATATCCTGCATTCTCTCCCCTCTTTAACTTTATTTATTTTATGTATCCGGTTGTAATTTTAAACAAGAAGTGTGGGTTTAGATTAGATAATATATTGTATTGAATACATAGGTCAAATACTAAATCCCATACTCTCTATCTATCCTTACATTTAAAAGGGGTCATGACTATGGTTTTAAAACACGAAATGTACAAGAACTGATAATAAATTGCTAACCTGTATTTTTTTCTAAACTATAGTGAAACCTTTCTTTAGCTTAACATGTGCATTAAATTTAACCCAGAATACAATGGTAGACAGCTTAAATTAAGCTACTACAAAACTAAAAACACCCTTGATTTTAACTAAACATATAAGGTTTGTTCCAATCCCCCATGTATCGTCCCGCGGATCGTTCAGGAATCGTGTAGGAAAGGTTTTATACGCTTACACTAACATTGTACTGTAATAAAATCATATCAGGTTGGAACGGGTTTAGGACTATCATTCGCACCGAATTAAAAACATTCAAGGAAACCTAACAGTCGGAGTGCCTTCCTGTTCTCTTGGACCGTTCGACAGAGGACAGGTAAAAGGTTCGCATAAACGAGGTACAAAACACTGTTACAAGTCGGGTTGAAATAGCTTTTATCCATTGCACATGCCATGACGATTCCGAGGACGGTACACTGATTGGTTGGAACTTGGAACTAACCTATAAGTTAAACTTTTTTACAAGTTATAGGCACCAATTAAACATAGTCACCGCAAAATAGTTACGGTGGTGGGCAAAGATAAAAACAAGTCAAATGATCACCTTTGTTGGCGCATAAAGTTTTATTAATACTTTTTTTTGTTTACTTCCTATTTACTGTTTATTAGTAAGTACGTGGCACTGCTAAATGTTTTAACATGACGAGTTCCAAATTGCATTGCCCACTTAAGTGTCATGCGTCTTCGGATGTGAAATTTTAGCCATTAAAAAACCATAAAATTAAAGCAAAAAAATAAAACAATGATATCAACCTTTTAGTAATAAAACTAATTAAAAATATTTCATGAATAATTTCAGGGAGATGAAACCTAGAAAAAAAAGAAACTCATTATCAAACTTATAATTAATTTAGTTTCTTTTTTGTTATTTAATTTAATTTTATAATATTTTTTTTCTTGTTTTACTATTAAAGTAGACAATACTTATTTTTTTGAATTTTTTAACAAAAAAAAAAGTTTTAGTAAAATTAACCTTTCTTTTGCTGTTGTACTTGCTTACATTAAAATGTAATTGTTTATGATAAGAGTTTTCTTATTTTTCCCCATTTTCTTAAAGTCTCAAAAACGAGATATTTTAAGGATGTTGCTTTTTTTTTGTCGTGCTATTTTCCTAATTATGAAATAAATTGGAAAAGTCTTTAAAGGTTAAAATCAACTTTGTTTATAATAAGTGAAGCGATTAACAATTTGGCTTTTTTTTAGTTTAGTAATTAATCGATAATGTTTCTTAACAGGGGATAAAGTTATCCGTCAATTTCAGGCGAAGTAATAAGGTGAAATTATCCATCAAAATTAGCTTTTAAAATACCAAATTAAATATTCTTTAATAAGATGGACTATTAGTGGAGGTAAACTCATGAAATGATTATGACGCATAAATATGTATTTTTTTGTGTAAGGTGAAACTATGATTCCAGCCCTAAAACCAAATTTGAAGACTTTAGGGGGGGGGGGGGGGGGGGAGAAATCTTAAATGTAAACCCACTGATTGACTCATCATTTTAAGGGTATCATTAATAGAAAAAGAACAGCGGCAACTAGAGGAATCAATCTTTAATATAATCGAGTCGTATCCAGACGACAGCGACGACGACGCACCTCAAAATGATTTGCTAAGTTAAGGTAACCACATTTATTCTAAAACAAATAAATTTTTGATTTGATTTGTTGGTCTTTAAATAGATATAATAACTCATTTAAATAGATATCTAAATTAATTTATCAAAATTTTGGGTCGAAGAAAGAAATTTAAATTAATTTACTTAATTTTACTTTTTTAACGGGTTTAACGGCTCGTCTAAGCTCTAAGTCTAAGTTTAAAAGTTTGAAGACTACGTATTCAAAAAAGCCAAATTTTTTGGCTAACATCAAAAATTTACTATTACTCTACAAGTCATCTCTGCCCGGCCTAAACTGTTTAGGTCCTAAATATTATCAGTGCTTGAGTATTTTTGTAATTTCTTAGGTTTCTTGCTTTATGATTAGTTAATCAGCCGCCATTTTGGGTAGGATTGAGATAGGGACATCTACTTTCCTAAGACCTTTAAAATCATGAGGTCATTTTTCAGTGCGTGGGATTAGTCTTCCCCTAAATCCCACATAGAATTCACATAAAATNATAGCCGTATCAAGTTCCATACTTACTGGTTTCCCGTCTATTGTTAAATTAATTTTAAATTTATCTGACCCGTGGCTTTTTGATACTAGGTTTATTTCAAATTGGTCCTCATCATCTGGAATTTCTTGGTCCGTGTCTATCTGTTTCGTATCCCGACATTTTATTTTTTTCTTCAAACATACCTTGTTTAGATGCCCAATTTTAAAACAAAAATTTTCACTTATCCTTAGCGAATTTACACTGATATGCTCTATGTTCCCTATCTCCGCATCGGAAACATTGTCCCTTAAGTGATTCGAAATTTATTCGTTCTTCCTTTTGCTTTTCCTGTCTGTTCTGTTCTTTTTCTTTGCTCCTGTTTCTCTTCATCTGGTGTACCCTAGTTCCACTACTCAAATGTTCTAACATATCGCTGTTCTCTAACTTAGACAATTCAATAGAAGTTGCTATTTTATTATATCTATTTAAAGACCGACAAATCAAAACAAAGTATACTTTAATTGGAATAAATATGGCTGCCATAGCTTAGCAATAACAAATCCTTTCTAGGTACATTGTCGTGACACTACTTGATTATATAAATGATTTAAAATTAATTAGAGGATTTCAATGGTTTATTATCTCAATATCATTTTTGGTATAGTGAAGCGGAAACAAAGTATTGCTTTAAGATAATGTTATGTAGAATTGGAATTTTATGACGGAAAATATTTTATCATTTATCAGCATTTGTTCGATGGTACAAACTTTACATTCTAACATACGATTCAATAAAATTTCGTAAACATTGTCTAAAGTATAATTGAAACAGGCATGTAATATTTCTACTTCATGCATACAGAAGTTTTTGAGTAGTGAAGTGATACATTTAGAATAGATGAAAAGGAAATATTCCAAGCATGCGTAGTGGAATAGTAAGAACGCAGGTTGTCTCCCACACCACTAGACTCTCTATTACAATCATACTCGTCTGAGTTGATTATCATTTTCCTAAATATTCAATTAACACTTATTACTATTAGCTCGCTTCAATAATAGAAACACGTAATGCCTACTTTAATTTAAGTTTAGTCACAGGATTTTGTTTTAAAGTAAATTCAGGGGACATTTCCATGCGGGTAAAGCCTAAAGACCAGCATTAAAAACGGTGTAACACTTTTGCAAATATCCCCTTTCTTATACTTTTATACTGTCTGAGGATTTTTCCTCCACAAGAGCATATATTTTTCTTTGTTCATAATTTTTTTTTTTTTTTAAATTTATTTTTCGGTTTAATTATACAAAGGACTTCTACAATATGATTCTTTGGTAATATTAGTTTACAGAGCATTAAGTAGATTCTTTTCTTTTATATGAGAATTTTCTGTAAATTTAATTTTACGTATAGCCAAATTTATCTTCTTCCAGTCAGATTAGACCCTATTTTAGAAACCTTCTCCAACAAATATATATTAGTGTGTTCGGTAGAAAAGGTAGGGAAACTTCATTGAAGACATTTTTGTTCTAGTTCTTCGGTCCGAATTTTAATGTGTAGAGAGTGAGTGTTAATTATAACCTTTTTACTACAAATAATTGATTTAGTAAACACAATGTCATGTCCATTTTATCTAATAAACATCTCTTTTCTATAATGTATAAATCTTATCAGGAACTTCAAAGAGATCTAAAANATAAAAATCGGTTAACATCTTCCGATCGCGCAACGCACTTGAAATTTACGTAAAAAGCATATTTTAGCTATTTTGCGAAAAAATCACTCAGGGCGCTTTTTTATTACGAGACAATCGCTATAGTGATTTTTGGCTTCTTTGAAGTACGTCTAAGCATAAAAAAATGTTTTCACCTACTTTAATTTAAGTTTAGTCACAGGATTTTGTTTTAAAGTAAATTCAGGGGACATTTCCATGCGGGTAAAGCCTAAAGACCAGCATTAAAAACGGTGTAACACTTTTGCAAATATCCCCTTTCTTATACTTTTATACTGTCTGAGGATTTTTCCTCCACAAGAGCATATATTTTTCTTTGTTCATAATTTTTTTTTTTAAATTTATTTTTCGGTTTAATTATACAAAGGACTTCTACAATATGATTCTTTGGTAATATTAGTTTACAGAGCATTAAGTAGATTCTTTTCTTTTATATGAGAATTTTCTGTAAATTTAATTTTACGTATAGCCAAATTTATCTTCTTCCAGTCAGATTAGACCCTATTTTAGAAACCTTCTCCAACAAATATATATTAGTGTGTTCGGTAGAAAAGGTAGGGAAACTTCATTGAAGACATTTTTGTTCTAGTTCTTCGGTCCGAATTTTAATGTGTAGAGAGNTTGTTTTCGTGTTTTTAAACTGATTCTAGACACCCCATCCACCCAGATACTAATTTTAATTTAATTAATTAAAAACTCTATGCTTTTTAGACATGTGTCATAAAAAGGGTTTTTTTTATAAAATATAAATATTAGTGAATAATTATACGAAATAGGTGGAATAAAAGAGAAATATAAGATGGAAATGTCCTCTTAGGAGCAATTCGACTCCACGGACAAATAAATTAATTTTCTCAAGCAGAAATAATACGATAGTTCACAAAATAATTATTTTCTACGTCGAAGGTAATTAATTGTACATAATTATTTAAATAATTAATAATTTTATAAAGGACTTATACCTTTTTAATTAATGAATTCAATAATAGTTTATTTTTCATTAATTTATAACTGTATATATCACATCATAATAGACTTTTCTCTTGAAGTATAGTATAATTTCTATNAGACATTTTTGTTCTAGTTCTTCGGTCCGAATTTTAATGTGTAGAGGCTGGGTGTTAATTATAACCTTTTTACTACAAATAATTGATTTAGTAAACATACTATCATGTCCATTTTATCTAATAAATATCTCTTTTCTATAATGTATAAATCTTATCAGGAACTTTAAAGAGATCTAAAATCAGCTAGTCTTTACAGTCCGGAGTGGGGATTGACCGTGAACAGTGATCATATCAGGCTCTTGATTTTCTTGTAATTTTATCGTGTAATTCTTTTATTAGTTTACAAAATTGTGTTAATTATCATTACCTACTCTTAACGGACAGTTTGATATAGTTAATTTTTCTCAGGGTTATCAAGCTAGTCTTGGGTTAGCAGAGCTAGTCTTTACAGTCCGCTGCTAGAGTTCATGACTGTACTTTAGTTAGCATACTCAGCATGTAAAGATAATAACCTATTTTATTATTTAACAAGGCTTGCTATACAAACATTAACCTCTATTGTTAACATATCGACAGTCTAGAATCTAGAAGCATATCGCTGTTAACTTGCATTGTTCATGCAATATTCTCGTCTGTTTACAACACTGCAATCAGCATATTATCAGCCTGGACACGCATATCAGTAAGCCACATCTAGTGCAATTACACTTTACACGCCTAGCTATACTTAGAGTTTAAAATTATAGCGTATAAACTCTGTATTTTACACAAATATTAGAATAAACAGTTCTACGTTGTATTTTAGCTTAAATCTAACTATAATGGAATACCGAATTCATTTGAAAATATACAACATTTCAAACTATATCTACTTATTAATACACAAAAGAAATATATTTTGTCTAACGGTTGCAATCAATGTAAAAAATGATTAAAATGAATTTTGTTAATTCAAATTTTAAACTTTAATCAAATAAATACAATTTGAAATTGATTATTTGAGAAATGCATAACAATCGAAATAGCAGTTAAACATTCGTTTACTTATATAACTGGGCATGCTTTTAACGAGGGTTTAATTATTCATTTGAACAGAATGTATGATAATATAGTTAAGATAGAAGCAGTATGATAATATGATTAAACCCTGCAATATGGTGCAAACTATTTGTTCGAGACATCTGGTATATAATAAGTTCTCTCCCCATTAACTAGTGATAATATACATTAAAATTCTTAAGATAAGCGAGATAATTTAGATTAGACTCGGGCTTGAACACAAAGTTAAAAATCAATGTTTAAAAAGAAAAAAAAATCGGTCCGAGACAACTCAGACAAACTTTCTCATATATGTACATTTAATTACTATTAGAAATTTCATCAAAAATATCATAAAAATAACTTCTCCCGGGCGGGGAATCGAACCCGGGCTCTCTCCATCCGCGTTTTAAGCTATTTTCTCAGGAACTAGATTTTTCCCGGGAAAACGGCTTATATCATTAGATTCGTATTTAAATTGACTACATTTTAGAATTTTTTAATCAAAATCGTCGGAACCGTTTTCGAGAAATAATTTTTTTTCGTGTTTTTTCAGAGTTTTTGGGGGGTAGCGCCCTCAAATTTGGAGTTAAAATTCATTTCTCGATTTCGCCTCGGGGTATGATTTTTCTGAACGTGTATGCCAAATTTCGTCAAAATCGGCCCAGTAGTTTAGGCTCCAGGCGTCTGCACAGACAGACAGACAGACTGACGACAGACGACAGACGACGGACAGACATTTTTTAAAAACCACTTTTTTGGACTCAGGGGACCTCAAAACGTGTAAATCCATCAAAATCTCAAAATCGAATTTTCGCGCCATCACAATACTTTCTCTTTATATGAGAAAGTAAAAAGTAACTGCATTTTCTAAAAAGGTGCTGCTTTCTCAGAACTATTACAATGAGCAAAAACGAGGTTGCCAATTTAGTAGTTTTCGACGTCTTTGTTACGATATTTTTGATTTCGATGTTTCTTCAGGTCAACATCTAAGTCACCGAAACATCGATGTTTCTGATACATCAACATCGATGCGCAAACATTAATTTAGGTATCATAAAAATAAAAATGTATCCGTTTGAGTTGGGAATCAAACCCGAAACTCCCATTTCACAAAATAAAGCCAGTAAAAGAGTTTTACCAGGTCTGATTGAACTTAGGTTGTGTTAAACAGCTTGGTTTTCCGGGGAAATCCGCGTCACGAAGGGGTTGAAGTCCGACGTTTCAGAGGTGTGGTGCATCGTGATGTTTACTCAAAGCAACAACAACCTCTCTAGCCATAATTTTAAAGCCTTCTGATTGAACTGCCAGGTGTGTTTTACCAGGTCCGATTTAACTAACAGTTTGTGTCTTTCTATTAACCTCTCTAGCTATAATTGTAAAGCCTTCTGATTGAACTGCCAGGTAGGGTGGTTCGAAAAACAATTTTTATTTTTTTTTGAGTTGCTATAGTGATAAAAAGTTGCCCTAGGCATAGACAAACAAAATAAAAGAAAAATAATAAAAATCGGTTAACATCTTCCGATCGCGCAACGCACTTGAAATTTACGTAAAAAGCAATATTTTACCTATTTTGGGAAAAAATCACTCAGGGCGCTTTTTTATTACGAGACAATCGCTATAGTGATTTTTGGCTTCTTTGAAGTACGTCTAAGCATAAAAAAATGTTTTCACCATATTAAATTCTGCTTTCCGTTTGCGCAATAACGGACAAATTTCGAAAAAATCGCAAAAATTAGGGGTTTTTTACATTACATTCAACGTATATTTTCTTTAGTCGAATCCATTTTTTATAGCTTTTTTCGTAAGCCTGTTGTGTTTGAGTGTGTGAATGTGCTATAAAACAATATTTTTTTTTATTTTAAAATTATTTTTAATGAGCAGCTCTTCGCCCATTTTGTATATCTAAAATGACCCAGAACTCACCTCGAGGAGGTGACTGCTCTCCGAGTACCACTCATACCCCTCCCTCCCTCCTACCAACCAAATGAAATGTTTGCTATTTACAATTATTATATTTTTATTTAACATCTCTTACTATATTATTCTGTATTTAAACTTTCCTTCTTTACTTTGAACTCNCCTAGCTATACTTAGAGTTTAAAATTATAGCGTATAAACTCTGTATTTTACACAAATATTAGAATAAACAGTTCTACGTTGTATTTTAGCTTAAATCTAACTATAATGGAATACCGAATTCATTTGAAAATATACAACATTTCAAACTATATCTACTTATTAATACACAAAAGAAATATATTTTGTCTAACGGTTGCAATCAATGTAAAAAATGATTAAAATGAATTTTGTTAATTCAAATTTTAAACTTTAATCAAATAAATACAATTTGAAATTGATTATTTGAGAAATGCATAACAATCGAAATAGCAGTTAAACATTCGTTTACTTATATAACTGGGCATGCTTTTAACGAGGGTTTAATTATTCATTTGAACAGAATGTATGATAATATAGTTAAGATAGAAGCAGTATGATAATATGATTAAACCCTGCAATATGGTGCAAACTATTTGTTCGAGACATCTGGTATATAATAAGTTCTCTCCCCATTAACTAGTGATAATATACATTAAAATTCTTAAGATAAGCGAGATAATTTAGATTAGACTCGGGCTTGAACACAAAGTTAAAAATCAATGTTTAAAAAGAAAAAAAAATCGGTCCGAGACAACTCAGACAAACTTTCTCATATATGTACATTTAATTACTATTAGAAATTTCATCAAAAATATCATAAAAATAACTTCTCCCGGGCGGGGAATCGAACCCGGGCTCTCTCCATCCGCGTTTTAAGCTATTTTCTCAGGAACTAGATTTTTCCCGGGAAAACGGCTTATATCATTAGATTCGTATTTGAATTGACTACATTTTAGAATTTTTTAATCAAAATCGTCGGAACCGTTTTCGAGAAATAATTTTTTTTCGTGTTTTTTCAGAGTTTT
>KZ653138.1:36265-47261 GCA_001010745.2 Gerris buenoi | reverse complement strand
CCAAATAAATGCGATTTTTTCGAAATTTGTCCGTTATTGCGCAAACGGAAAGCAGAATGGAATATGGTGAAAACATTTTTTTTATGTTTAAATGTACTTTATAGAAGCCAAAAATCACTATAGCGATTGTCTCGTGACACTATAGCGCCCTGACTGGTTTTCTCGCAAAGTAGCTAAAATATGCTTTTTACGTAAATTTCAAGTGCGTTGCGCGATCGGAAGATGTTAACCGATTTTTATTATTTTTCTTTTATTTTGTTTGTCTATGCTAAGGGCAACTTTTTATCACTATAGCAACTCGAAAAAAAATAAAAAGTGTTTTTCGAACCACCCTACTGCCAGGTGTATTTTACCAGGTCTGATTGAACTAACAGGTTGTGATACTGTCTATTAACCTCTCTAGCAATATTTGTTAAGCCTTCTGTTAGATTTCACTTTCAGGTGAGAGGACAGACCGACAGACGGGCATAATGGAGAGATTATGCAGATTCATGTGTGTCGAAGTATGTGCCACGAGCTGTAGGGGGATTCAGCATTAAATTTAATTATTTTGAACATATTATCAAAATTTATTATTAAAATATTTACCCAAAAGTGAATCAGACTTAATAGAAATATTGAGGAATATCACATGGGTCCCTTCCCATAAGCCCTTGTCAGGGATTATGGATCCTGTAGAACATAGAAGGTAATAACTTATATTTAATAATATATGAAATATTTATTTCATATTAGGCATTTAAAAATCCAAAGTATTTTCAATTTGATCTACGACAATACTCGTCACATTATTTGTCACAATTAAAGGGTAAATTCATTAGAGGTAGAAAGAGAAATTGGTGAACGAAGAGAACAAAAAGGGAAAATGAATCAATACTCGGGTGTTAATTCCAGGGAGTCCTCACA
This sequence comes from Gerris buenoi, assembly GCA_001010745.2. Taxonomy (NCBI): domain Eukaryota; kingdom Metazoa; phylum Arthropoda; class Insecta; order Hemiptera; family Gerridae; genus Gerris; species Gerris buenoi. The sequence goes on along the minus strand of KZ653138.1, from coordinate 46,355 downwards.
GGAGAAAATAGAGAGTGAGTCTTGTCACCTTCACCAAATATAAGAAAAGCCAGCTTTTGTCAAGGGAAAAGCCTTAAGGAAAGACAAACCCTTGGCCCTACCCCTCTATCTTGGCACAAACCTAAGAATGACAAACATTTCCTCATCTATTTTTCTTTCACCGATATTAAAATTCCTTTCCTCTATTATTATTTTTTTACAGGACTCCTCTTCTCCTCGACAAGCAGAAATATTATTTCTTTTAAAATGTCCTCTGTGTTCGAACAATCCATTAAAGAAATCGATTGTTTCTTTTTATTACTGAGATTTTTATATTTTTCTAATGCTGGAGTCACACTTAGTTTTAAGTAATTATAAATTTGTGCAAACTCTTAAAATTGATTTAAAACCATCTATGGACTACATCCAACGTATCATCTAAATACCTTCGAAATTAGATGATTACTTTCAAAGATAAAGGTATTAAGGTACAAAGAAACAGGTTTGAAAGAATATGAAACAATGGCCGCCGAAGGTATAAATACATAAATTTCCAACAATAGGCTAATTAATTGTGACACATTCCATCCAAATTAAGGTGGTATTGTGTGTTCACATAGATAACGATAGACAGAAGCAGAAAGTATAACGAGACCAAAAATGTTCCTGGTATCTAAAACCGATTCTAACCAAGTATTTTCGAAATCGGTAGTATAAAAAAAGCCATGCTTCAAATTGATTCGAGAAAAAACTATGTAGACTTGGAGGAGGGTAGCGGTGGTGGGGTGGGCGTAGCCTCGAGAAGTGGGGATATGACGTAGGGGGGTCAGAAGTGGGGGTGGTTTAAAGTGTCCCATATCTACTGTAGAGGATAAAATAAATAGTCTGCCAATTAGTGCACCTAATTGTGTTATAGCTGAAACTAACATTTAAATGGACACTATCTTGATACGGCCTGACCGATTATGCTAGGTAAAAAACTTGTCCTGCTTGTTAAATTGCCTCAGGACCCTTTGTGTTTCCTTCAAAAACATACTTGGCCACTTTATTTATTTATACTGTGTGTAACATATTTATTTATTTCACTATTTATACGTCTAAAATATTTTAATAAAGTTGCAAATCCAGGTAAAATAAGCAATATCCTATTTTAGTCTAAATCGAAGGTGGAAAAACGGTCGGTGTAATTTCGAATAGAAGGAGATGTATGTTCCTCCCTATTCCCCCTTCTAAAGAACACAGAAACGTGTTAGAAGGATAACTCTAGCGTGAGAGGAGAAGAACAAGAGTCAACACTGTAAGCTAGAACAAGAGGCTTGACGAAGGCTTACCAACTAACCCGACCACATCAACATCCGCATCCAGACTAGATCTCCAGCCAATTCCACCCGGATCAACTTGGGATCAACTGGAAACTGACGAAAACCTTTCAACTTTCCCTCTCTTCCCCAATTTTCCGAGCAGACAACTCTCGTTCTCTAGACTTTAGAAACAAAGGGTACACTATACATTCTATATACACATTTTCCTCCCATTTCACAACATGTTCTGCATTTTGTTCTCCAAGATAAGCTGTAAAAAACAAACGAAAAGGAAAATACGTATTTCCTCTGAATAAAAAAATATGTATATCTTGATAAATCTATTAGATATGAAGTTTTGCATACATCAAAAACTACATAACACGATTACGCGTAAGAAGAATTAATTTTCTCAATACAAAGCTAAATATAAAAATAAAATAAAGAAAATATCGAGTAAATTGTGCTTTGAGTGTCATTAAAAATGTTCAATTGTAAAAACTTCCAAAGTAAGTTATTTCTTACAACCAACATTTTTAAAATATGATAATGGGCGCAGATGGTTAAAATTAATATATGACTAACAATCGCCTGACGGTCTAGTGACCAAGGCTATATCGTTAGTTACTTACTATTACTTAGGACTAACAATGGGCTAATTGTGACCTTTCATCCTAATATAATTGAAATCGGGCGAGTAGTATTTTAAGGTTCGTCGGTTCGCAAAAATGTTGGATAGACATACAGACAGACAAAACCAAAAAAGTTCAACGAATTTATGTACCGCGATGTTTGAGATCATATACATAAAACGATTTCGTTCTGCAGAATCATCACAAAGCTTCCAGTACTATCAGTTTGCTCAGAAGAAAAAGCATGTTTTTCTTATTTCAGAATTTTTTTTTTTAAAATAAAAATAATTTCTAAATTAATTACCTGGCGCTACAGACTAGCGTCGGCTATAACCTCTAGATCAAACTTCCTACATTTATTTCTATATCAAAACCTTTTACAACTCAACCGTTGTGTTACTTTTTATTAACCTCTCTAGGTAGTCATAATTAATAAGTGGTACCGCAAAATATCAGTGAAAACAACCAACCTTTTGTTAAATACATATAATTTTATAAAATAATTATTGCTAATTGTATAAATAAAGATATTAATATAAAAAGGCAACTCCGTTTCCTGTATCTACGGCTTTGCCAATGAAATTATGGGAGTGCTAGACATGGGGTGAAGCCGTCATGACAACAACTAAACGAAAGAGAGCAAGAGAGGAGACTTCGAAGACGATATTAAGACGAGACATGGCAAGACCTAAATCGAAACCATATTTAAAGGCTAAAGGCCCCCATACACGATCAAACTTTTACGCAAAATGTTTGCGCAAACCTGATCAATCTAGGCCGGCAAATCTAAATCGGGCAAATCTATGTCATTCACGTCAAACATAATGTTTGCGCAAACATCAAACAGCCCCATACACGGTTTGCGCAAACATTATGTTTGAGCAAATATTTTTACCCTGTATGCCTTAAGGCATACAGGGTAATACGGAGATTCTTTATTGACGCTTAGTGCCCCCCTTCAGAGTATAAAGGAGCTAAGTCAAGTAATTCAATATTATGTAGGATCAATAAAGGCACATATAATACATTATTAAACAACACACTACATATTTATTAAATGATAAATAAGGAAATGTCTTTTAATGTCTTGGTATCTATAAATCAGCAACGTGGTGTCATTTATAAAAAAATAATTTTACCCCTCATACATTAAATATTAAAGTATTATATTTAAGTGCAAATAAAAAGTTTAATATTTAATTTTAATTAAAATTTATATGGATTTTTATATTACAACTAAAACTACTAATTTTTAATACCACAGTTTTATTTGCTTCGTTTCTTTCTTTTATGATTTCTTTTTGATTTTATAGAAGCAGCACAAAGTTATAAATATCATTCTATAGAGGAATAAATGAAGTATGAAACAATAAACTATACCTCATTCGAATGACTTAATCAGTAAAATATGGTACCTCTAAGCTCTAAAAACCAATGCATTTGTAATTCGTTTGAAGGTTCTATCATTCTTTTTTATTAACTAAATCGCCCAGAAAAAAAAACTTAAAACTTAAAACTTTAGTGTATTTTTATTATTAGCTCTAAAAAAAAGAACAAAATACAAAAAGCACTTTAAATCTTTTGATAATAAAGTACCTACTGGAAATAAATGAATTTTCTTCGCAATTTTAATCTTTATTGAAAAATTAATATATGCATAATAAAGTTAGATGGTCTGATTGGGAATTTTGTGGAAATTACTTGAATTATATTGAAGGTAAGAAGAAATTAGATATTTCTTTTTATTACAAAATAAAATTTTTTTAATGGATATGATTTATTAAGGAAGCTATGTGATCGTTCAGAAGAAAGAAAATTATGTCTCATATTAAAAAATTTCCAAGATAGAAATCGGTTTAAGACATTAGAAAACTATTTTAGTCACGTGTCAAACTGTCGGTCTGTCATTAAATATTTGCAAAGCAACACGTTTAAAACTGCTCGTCCGATTTTAATGAAATGCCGATGGCTGTTAGCCTATTGTTCCTATAAAAGTTTCAACCTTCTACGACCATCTTCTTTCAAATGGCCACAAATATACATTTACTTACATTTATATCTTCAAAAGAACTCTTCTGAGTTTTAAGAAAGTTGGATGGTTCGTCGAAAGTAGCCCGCAGATATCCCCAGATTAATTTCAACCGCTTGCGCTCATTAAATATTGCTAAATTGAAATTTTCACTCAAGTAAAAAACCAAACAATTTATAATGATTGGAAAAAAGGGGATAACAATTAAATAAATTTGACAATATTGGGCTGTAAAGGCATAACTACAATAAACTACGTGGTACGAGGATGCTGTTCGTCACAATAATTGGCAGACTTAGTTAATAATAGTCATTATAATTCCTAAATGCTAATATTGTCACTTGTGTATTATTTATTATTATTATTTCTTCCGAGCTTACTGGGCATTGCGGAATTATAATGACGATTCTGAAGAAATTTTGTATGTTTCTGAATCCAAAACTTCCTGTCCAAAAATATGTTTAAGGCGTTAGAGTACTTACTGGCTTACTGGTCTAGTTATCGGTTTGATCGTCATTTTTAGCAGACTATTTTATCCAAAGTACCTATGCTATTTTGAAGAAATTAAGTATATACTCGTAAGTCAAGTTGAAGAGTACATAAAATCTCATTTGACTATTTCTCTCTCTCTCTGTCTGTCTGTCTCTCTCTCTCTCTCTCTCTCTCTCTCTCTCTCTCTCTCTCTCTCTCTCTCTCTCTCTCTCTCTCTCTCTCTCTCTCTCTCTCTCTCTCTCTCTCTCTCTCTCTCTCTCTCTCTCTCTCTCTCTCTCTCTCTCTCTCTCTCTCTCTCTCTCTCTCTCTCTCTCTCTCTCTCTCTCTCTCTCTCTCTCTCTCTCTCTCTCTCTCTCTCTCTCTCTCTCTCTCTCTCTCTCTCTCTCTCTCTCTCTCTCTCTCTCTCTCTCTCTCTCTCTCTCTCTCTCTCTCTCTCTCTCTCTCTCTCTCTCTCTCTCTCTCTCTCTCTCTCTCTCTCTCTCTCTCTCTCTCTCTCTCTCTCTCTCTCTCTCTCTCTCTCTCTCTCTCTCTCTCTCTCTCTCTCTCTCTCTCTCTCTCTCTCTCTCTCTCTCTCTCTCTCTCTCTCTCTCTCTCTCTCTCTCTCTCTCTCTCTCTCTCTCTCTCTCTCTCTCTCTCTCTCTCTCTCTCTCTCTCTCTCTCTCTCTCTCTCTCTCTCTCTCTCTCTCTCTCTCTCTCTCTCTCTCTCTCTCTCTCTCTCTCTCTCTCTCTCTCTCTCTCTCTCTCTCTCTCTCTCTCTCTCTCTCTCTCTCTCTCTCTCTCTCTCTCTCTCTCTCTCTCTCTCTCTCTCTCTCTCTCTCTCTCTCTCTCTCTCTCTCTCTCTCTCTCTCTCTCTCTCTCTCTCTCTCTCTCTCTCTCTCTCTCTCTCTCTCTCTCTCTCTCTCTCTCTCTCTCTCTCTCTCTCTCTCTCTCTCTCTCTCTCTCTCTCTCTCTCTCTCTCTCTCTCTCTCTCTCTCTCTCTCTCTCTCTCTCTCTCTCTCTCTCTCTCTCTCTCTCTCTCTCTCTCTCTCTCTCTCTCTCTCTCTCTCTCTCTCTCTCTCTCTCTCTCTCTCTCTCTCTCTCTCTCTCTCTCTCTCTCTCTCTCTCTCTCTCTCTCTCTCTCTCTCTCTCTCTCTCTCTCTCTCTCTCTCTCTCTCTCTCTCTCTCTCTCTCTCTCTCTCTCTCTCTCTCTCTCTCTCTCTCTCTCTCTCTCTCTCTCTCTCTCTCTCTCTCTCTCTCTCTCTCTCTCTCTCTCTCTCTCTCTCTCTCTCTCTCTCTCTCTCTCTCTCTCTCTCTCTCTCTCTCTCTCTCTCTCTCTCTCTCTCTCTCTCTCTCTCTCTCTCTCTCTNACCTGTATTAATTGCGCATGCGTGTCACATTGTTTTGAACAATTCCTCTTTTTTTCCACTCTAGTGACGTAAAGAAGAAGAATTCCTCTTTTTTTCCACTCTAGTGACGTAAAGAAGAAGAATTGTTCAACTTTACACACGATTAGCGAGTTTAATTACATTTCAAATAACTAATTTGATGTTAATTTAATAAAAGTAAATGTTTGTATCGAGTTTTTTGTGAAAATCAAATGAGTAATTTAAGTGATTATGACGAATATGAGGAGAATAATACGCCTTCCGAAATAATTGATTCGGCACAAAATACAACTAACGAATTGATGTCATCTTTATCAAAAGAGAAATACGAGCTTACATACAGGAAGTTTATTATTTTTTTCTGCATTTATTAAAAATCTAACAATCGTAGATAAAGTACGGTACGCAACTCGTGCGAAAACGGCATTTTGCACTGCTCGCTATCGTTCGGGTGTAAACTCCACACTCGCATGCAAAATGCTATTTTCCTCACTCGACGCGTAATGTACTATTGTATACCTTTGCTCATAGGAGGATCAACACGGATACTTACTGAGGTATGAGCATATCCCAAAAAGGAATAAAATAACACCTACTTTTTTTAAAAAATTGCATTGTTTATTACCACTGAAGACACTTATTTTAAAAAAGTGATATAAAATAAAAGGAAAGGGCACTTTTTGTTTCTCTGGAATATATTTGTGTATGATATAGGTTTTATTGTGATTGAATAGTTAAATTGTCTGTAAAAGGATGTTTAACAATGACGGTTTTAAGAAAAGAAATAATTATTTGAGATTGCGAAAAGTTGGTGTATAATATTGTTTTAATGACGTCTGAACGGTTGACTATAGTCTGCCTGGAGGCAGAGGAATTCAATGAATGGTTTCAACCGGGGATTTCAGAGAAGACAGTGTGCAGTATTTGTTGGGAAAGCGTTGTCGAAGGCATTCCGTTACCTTTCCCCCTGTACTGTGATTTACGATCCAGCGATCCCTTGCTTTTCTCGTGGCTTGCCTTAATCCTCTCCTATCTCTCCTTGCTTCCCTACTTCCAGTATAAGCCCTGTAGGAAGTGCCCTTCTCGTCTCTTTCCTTCTGCTTCTCTCAAACCATCCCTTACCTTCCACGAAAACTTTCCTTTCCTTCTTCCTTCATCCCTGAACTTAGCAAGAGAACATTATCGACAATTTACAATAGAAGAAAAAAGAAGAAGATAAGCTTCTTTGAAAAACAAAACGCCAATTCTTTTTCCCAGACGAAATACCATTTTTCAGTCTGAAATCCTCTCCCCTTTCCTACCGATTCCTTTTCAATCATCGTCTCTGTTTGACTTCTCCCCGTCTAACTCCATCAATCCTCTTATACCAATTCTAAATGACAACTTCCATTCCTGTAAAAGAAACATCCATTGAACAAAACCCATTTTATAAAAAAACTGGCTTGTTTGATATTCAACATTAATTTATCACACTTAAAAAGGAACGAAACGTTATGTACAAATATAGGTAACAATCATGGCTTTTAACAAGACGAAAAAAAAAAATCTTCATAATCAATATCTTAAAATACTTCAATCGAAACCCACAACACCTAGGACTGATTATGAAATTATTTAAATTATTAGTTTATAGTTTTATCAACTCACATTATACTCGATACATCTTCTAAAGATGTGTTTACGTCTGGGGAAGTAAATGGGATTAATACCAGTAATTGTACGTCCTAGAATAACGAAAAATAACATTAAAACGAACGAAACAACACATTTGCAAAAGTGTACTATGGTTTACATTTATGAAAGTGTACAATAGTTAACATTTACAGAATAGTGAATTAAATGAACCAAAATCCAAAATTAATAAGTTTATTGTGGTAATACCATAATTGCTAATGCACCTTAGTTTTTTTTTAGNAACATTAAAACGAACGAAACAACACATTTGCAAAAGTGTACTATGGTTTACATTTATGAAAGTGTACAATAGTTAACATTTACAGAATAGTGAATTAAATGAACCAAAATCCAAAATTAATAAGTTTATTGTGGTAATACCATAATTGCTAATGCAACTTAGTTTTTTTTTTAGTGAAATCCACGATTAAAAGGGTTTACATTCCGACGTTTAGCTTCCACTACTAGAAGCATTTTCAGGTGTGTGATGCATCAAGTTGTTAACTCAAAGCAACAAAATATTATCATGATATTCAAAACATAAGGATGCAACACACCCCAGAAGATACTTCCAGTAGTAGAACCGAAACCAAAGTCTTCAAACCATCCACGACGCGTATTTCATCGCACTAAAAACGCACTACGAATAGCTAATGTTAAATACAGCTCAATACCACTTAAAGGAATAACATAAATTGTCTCTCCACGTAAGTCAAAACTAGTTTATTGACCAGAGCAGCCTTCAGCCTTCATAATGCCATCATCAGAGCCAATTCTTGAGGAAAAAATTGATTCGTGAGAGGTGAGTCTATTTCAAGTCGGAGATCGACATAAGACTAATCTCTACACTCTCACAAATATTTTTTTATTTTTATTTTTAATGCAACTCATTTCTTCCTTAATTGGCACTGATGATGGCCTTATGAAAACTGAAAGCTGATTTGTTCAATAAACCAGTTTTCATTTACGTGGAGAGACAATTTGTGTAATTCCTTTAAGATGCTACCAGCTTCTACATAAGTACCTGGACTATAAAAGTTCCCGGGCTAAATCACCAGACCTATTCAAGAACCAGCTCCTATACAATCACCTGGAATATAAAAGAACTTGGTCTATAAAAGTACCTGCATTATACAAGTACCTGGCATATACAAAGCACCTGCCAATCCTAGCTGGGGATCGCTGGCCACGAGTACAGCTAGTTAATCACTAAAGAAAAAACCTATTTGATATTCATTTTATTATTCATAAATAAAACAATCAAGATCATTTTTTTGTCTCAAGAAAATAAATTGGATTTTCTTGTAAAGACTTAATTCCTAAAACCGCATATAACATTAGTTATATGCCAGTTACGGTGTTTTTCAAATTTCAACTTCCCTGTTATGTTTATGCCAAAACATTTTTTTTAAAAAACTCGTTACATTCAAATAGGAATATAGATTGCATGATTTTCAAACATTATGTTGGTTCTAGTGGAGTTTAGAGTTTTCTTTTTCCATACATATTTTATATATATATATATCTGGAGAAATAATGTCACGAAGTGAAAAAAACATTTCTAAGTTTTAACTTTTATCCCTACTTTCTTTTTTTTTCAAAATGAAAAGCTGCACAGGGAAAAAACTAATAAATTGCCAACAGTTGGTGACATCTTGTGCAATTCTTATTACAGGAAAACACTTATAAGAAAACGTGGCAATGTATTGGTCTAGGATTTAGTATTTTCCCAATAACCCTGATACGAACAAAGGTGAAATACCTTATATCGCTTATTTCTTACCTTGACTTTTTTTTATTATTCACACTAAACTTGTTCAATATAGCTGCGGCAAAGTTTTACTTTTTTCGCTTTTAAGAATTGCTACAATCTTACTTGTATAAGTCCTTCAATTTGCCTTTGTTTTATCACCATATATTTGTAAGTATGTTAAATAACACCCAACGTTAATATTTTAGTGTTCTTTTCATGTATTTTTTAAATCGCTCGATTCTTTGCCAAATGTGTTTTTTTGATAACACGTGTCCACACGGCATGTATAATTTAAATGTATTTGACCCTAAAAATCAATCAATAAATTAATTAGACTTCGTTAACAAAAACCAGGGGCAAGGCAGTCCCCCGGGCAAGTTGAGCACAACCGTTTCATCCTTAACTGGAACCAACTCCTTTGAACAAACCCCCCTCTATTATTTTAATAAAGATACTTAAATGAATCAAATTAATTTTAAATTAGAGTTCATTACAAACTGAACTAAGTATAAATTTTCTACCTAAATTAGTTTATAAGATATATACGAGCCTAAAGTTTGGTGACTGACTCATCATAGTTCGAAGGCACTTCTAGGTCTTTTAATGAGTTTTTGGTACCATCTTTCGATTTTACCATTTGCGGCTGGATGGTATGCCGTTGTCATTATGTGGTGAATTCCAAGATTAAGTGTGAGATGTTTGAATAACTTACAGTCGAATTGTCGGCCTCTGTCTGTAGTTATATACTTTGGAATGCCGAATCTTGAAATCCAGGTTGTAAGTATAGCCTTTGCAACTGTCTCTGCTGTAATATCGACTATTGGAGTGGCTTCAGGCCATCTTGAAAAACGATCGATAAATGTGAC
>KZ653138.1:21643-34045 GCA_001010745.2 Gerris buenoi | reverse complement strand
AATTTTGGTACACAGGGGTACGGGGTACAAGTAAAGAATACCCTTCATCTTCATGATGCATATCGTTAAAATGCTCTTTAAGAGTACAGTAATTGTTGTTATGTACAGTTTTGTCATATTTTCATCTAGGAGGGGGGTAAATTTAGGATATTTGCAAATGATCTTATCAAAGAGGTGGGGGATATAACTAGGAGGGATAGAATCTAGATATTCTCGCATAGTAAAATAAGTTGTATGCTTTCCTGGTAGTTTATAAACTTATCAAATTTAAAAACACTCCGTAGCGAAGCACGGGTATCCAGCTAGTACTGTATAAATTAGTTCTAGAAGAACTTACATGAACAGGGGGAGACTTGGCTATACCTTTGATTTCACAACTTTTTACGCGATACTTGGCTCATTTTTTTTTTTTACATAAGTGTATTGTCAATCTTTTATATAATCGAGTAGTGTCCCAACTCACCTCTAAACGATTTATAACGTTAAAAATTAATGTGCTATAAGCTGGGATTGAACCAGCGACCTCCAACACCTGAGACTCGGTCGCTACCGACTGAGCTATGCCTGTGTAATGATTCGCAGGGCATAAAACTTTCTATTTGAACGGTATTTTATATCTATAAGAAGTATGAAGTATAATTGATTAATAAGAATAACAATAATTAATAAGGAATAACTGGACATCACGTGGCTCTTTCTGTTTAAGTGTAACATGACAGCGCGAGACTCATTCATTTTGAATATAACTAATTATCTCCCACCTCTTTTTTTCTTGATTTAATCATTAAATCGTTATTCACAGTTAGCTAATTGTTTGAAACAGGTGCTAAATAGATTTTAGTCAACTAGAGTCCTGATTCATAACCAAATGATAAATATTCATATATTAGACAAGCAGGTATTCAGCAATATGATTACGTAATTATTATTAGTTGCACTCAGAGGTAGAACGCTTAGCTTAGCTTAATTTGAGTTTGAATCCTGATGAAAATAGGTTCGAACTCCAGTTAAACCCAAATGTTTGTTTTGAAATAGTTAATTTGCAAATATCAGGTCTATTAAATGTAGGGAAATTAGTTAATGAAGGGGTATTCGATAAAATTACCGAGTAGACGATTGTGATTAGAATAGCCTGGATCAGTCAGGTAAGGGTGACTAGAGTTGCTTACCTAAGCAAGGGTTTTGTCGATGTAGCTACACCGGAGGCTCTTGGACCGAGAAGGGAAAAGGTCATTACGTTGCGCTTTGAAGGCGTCAACCTCCTAGAATGTCAAACCTAAAGCTCTGACAACAAGAGGGACCTTAATGAACGGATTAAAGGTTATATACAGAGACCTTGGCTTCATTTTCTCGGTTAGAGCATCCCTTTTATCAAAATAACTGGCGAACGGCAAGAGGATGGCATTTCACAAAGTACAGCTCCAGTTATTTCCTCGTGTAATCTCCTTAAGCGTGCTTCAGGGGCTTTATCTTAATAATCCATACTTAGGTTTAAAACCGCAATTAAGCCAGCTCTATATTACTTTGACTAATTACTTCCACTAACATATCAATTCCGTCAATATTTTACTCTTTAATCACCTTCTCGCTGTTAATTATTTGACCTTTATATTTTATCAGTGCGTTACCCAGCAAGAAACTAGAGTCATTAAATTCGATAAAAGTAGTGGCATAAAAATAGGGACTGTTAAAATTTAGCATCTAACCTAAGGAAATAATTTACATAAAAGTTTACTTGCACGCAAGTTATATTACCTGTAGTGAATGTTATCTTATCACTGGTTAATTATACGTGTAAGAACCCAACTATCCGCATTCAACCAAAAACGCAATTAGAATGCAGATTTGTTTTATTTTAAACCAACAGTGAAATAATAATGAATATTTAATAATTATTATTGAAGAGATTTTATTAGGTGGACTTGTAGAGTAGATACGAAAAGAGTGAAGGCGTTGTTTGGAATAAAAGTCCGTGTTGTTAACATCTTTTTTTTAATATCAAAGCTTTCTCCCAGGGAACCTGAGCTTATCAGTGATTCGAACAATTATAGATTGATTTTAAATTATATGAATATTATAAATTTAGAGAAATTAGCATTGAAAGTCTAACCAAATAATGTTTGAAAAATTTTTAATTTTTTTAGCAGTTATTAAAAACTGTTATTAAAAATTTTCTTTACAAAAAAATTTAATAAAAGCTTAAAACGAATCAAAATTTTTACAAACATTATTTGGTTAGTAGAAATTCTTTGGTAATTTCTCTAAATTTATAGTATTCATATAATNATAATACCGTCAATATTTTACTCTTTAATCACCTTCTCGCTGTTAATTATTTGACCTTTATATTTTATCAGTGCGTTACCCAGCAAGAAACTAGAGTCATTAAATTCGATAAAAGTAGTGGCGTAAAAATAGGGACTGTTAAAATTTAGCGTCTAACCTAAGGAAATAATTTACATAAAAGTTTACTTGCACGCAAGTTATATTACCTGTAGTGAATGTTATCTTATCACTGGTTAATTATACGTGTAAGAACCCAACTATCCGCATTCAACCAAAAACGCAATTAGAATGCAGATTTGTTTTATTTTAAACCAACAGTGTATAATAATGAATATTTAATAATTATTATTGAAGAGGTTTTCTTAGGTGGACTTCTAGAGTAGATACGAAAAGAGTGAAGGCGTTGTTTGGAATAAAAGTCCGTGTTGTTAACATCTTTTTTTAATTTCAAAGCTTTCTCCCAGGGAACCTGAGCTTGTCAGTGATTCGAACAATTATAGATTGATTATAAATTATATGAATACTATAAATTTAGAGAAATTAGCAATGAAAGTCTAACCAAATAATGTTTGAAAAAATTTTAATTTTTTTTTAAGCAGTTATTAAAAACTGTTATTAAAAATTTTCTTTACAAAAATTTTTTATAAAAGCTAAAAACAAATCAAAATTTTTACAAACATTATTTGGTTAGTAGAAATTCTTTGATAATTTCTCTAAATTTATAGTATTCATATAATTTAAAATCTATCTATCATTTGAAATTAAATAAAAAAAAAAGATAACAACACGGACTTTTATTCCAAACAACGCCTTCACTCTTTTAATAATTATTTTTATAACTTGATTGATAATTGATNGTTCTCTGTAAATATACGAATTAGATTTCACTTATAAGGTCTTGTCATTGTAGCGACACTTCGTGTATAAATGAAGTAATCCGGCTCAACCTTAACTGATATCAAACTCAGTATAAAAACCCCTCTGGACCATTTCACTGTTTCTCAATACAGGAAATAGCTTCACAATTTCACGAAGAGAGGTAACTTTTATATTTTTACGATGATTTGTAATCTGGGTGTTTGCTTGTCGTTCCACTTCCTATTTATACGAGAGCTCAGCAATTTAGTTGCTCTCATCGTTCAAGTGAAGAGTAAAAGTACAGAATGAGTAGTGAAGAGGGAATATTTTCAACCTCCAATGGTATTTTTTTTAAAAAAAATTGATTGGCTATGAAATTGGTAGTCTTGTCTTGATAGGTTTTTCCGGAACAAAGACCCTTCTCCGGATTATGTTCACCGTGAAATTGCCCTTTTACATGATGCTCGGTTTTGAAGGGGGGCAGCAATTCTTCCTATAAATCCTGGAAAATATTCTTTATTCCGACTATCAAGACTTTTACTCATGTATACCACCTTCAATTTTTACCCTTCTTTATATTATTTATTACTTCGTTTACTGTGCATGTTAAAATATATAATTTTTCCCCCCATATTTGTTGTATTAAAATGAAGTATCAAATGAATTTTTCTCTTTCGTTTATACCTTTAGGCCATTTCGTATAAAACAAATATTAGATATAAAGGGAGGCGATTAAAAGTAAATAAGCAAATGAAAAATAAACAGAGTTGTGAATTAATAGGTCTATACAAAACATATTTATTCTCGAAATTCATACTTTCTGAAAGCTAAACATCAAAATGCTGTAGTGTAGTATAGTTTAAAAAAAAANATATATATCTGGAGAAATAATGTCACGAAGTGAAAAAAACATTTCTAAGTTTTAACTTTTATCCCTACTTTCTTTTTTTTTCAAAATGAAAAGCTGCACAGGGAAAAAACTAATAAATTGCCAACAGTTGGTGACATCTTGTGCAATTCTTATTACAGGAAAACACTTATAAGAAAACGTGGCAATGTATTGGTCTAGGATTTAGTATTTTCCCAATAACCCTGATACGAACAAAGGTGAAATACCTTATATCGCTTATTTCTTACCTTGACTTTTTTTTATTATTCACACTAAACTTGTTCAATATAACTGCGGCAAAGTTTTACTTTTTTCGCTTTTAAGAATTGCTACAATCTTACTTGTATAAGTCCTTCAATTTGCCTTTGTTTCATCACCATATATTTGTAAGTATGTTAAATAACACCCAACGTTAATATTTTAGTGTTCTTTTCATGTATTTTTTAAATCGCTCGATTCTTTGCCAAATGTGTTTTTTTGATAACACGTGTCCACACGGCATGTATAATTTAAATGTATTTGACCCTAAAAATCAATCAATAAATTAATTAGACTTCGTTAACAAAAACCAGGGGCAAGGCAGTCCCCCGGGCAAGTTGAGCACAACCGTTTCATCCTTAACTGGAACCAACTCCTTTGAACAAACCCCCCTCTATTATTTTAATAAAGATACTTAAATGAATCAAATTAATTTTAAATTAGAGTTCATTACAAACTGAACTAAGTATAAATTTTCTACCTAAATTAGTTTATAAGATATATACGAGCCTAAAGTTTGGTGACTGACTCATCATAGTTCGAAGGCACTTCTAGGTCTTTTAATGAGTTTTTGGTACTTGTTAGTACTATAATATGCGTGTTCTAAAGTTAACTAATAAAAGCGTGTTAAACAGTTTGAGAGCTGACATTCAACTATATTTATTTTTGACATTTGTAAACAAACAATGGAATAATCAAAAATATAAAAATACACTAAATAAAAATATAACTAAAAAATGTGAAAACCATAAAGTATCCACATACTCCCCCTCTAGTGATAACGTACTAATTGAAGGTACTATTTGGGGTACTTGTAGATGTCATTTTTAGTCCTTTAATATGAAAGCAGGTTTTAACCGATCGACTGTTATCTTTTGATTTCCTCCTGGCATTTCTAGTTCAAAATATTTTTATTTCCGATCGACTACTCTGAAAGGTCCATTGTAATTAGATTGTAGTGGTTTTCGAACTGCATCATATCGAACGAACACGTATTTTNATTAAATACGCAACAAAACAAACATATTTATAAACAAAAGTTTACAATGCCGCCACAGTCAGATAACTTTTCAAAGAAACGTAATTTCTATTAATAAAATATTGTCACAAACTATTAGCGAATAATAAAAACAATGGGTATATTAATTATCAAAATGTATATAATAATACGCTTACGCTTATATGCCTATTCTGGGTGTTGGTTAAACCATCTACTCCCATGATGTATTGGTAAGCGCGTCTGATTAGAAAATCAGTGGTCGATAGTTCGGAACTCATCCAGGTGAAAGGTTTTTTACAGGTAAATCAAATGCCTTTTTTTCAAACTTTTTCGTTCGCAAGTTTTTGTACGAACACTTACAAAAATAACATTTTGTACAAACACTTAAAACTTAAAAAAGTAACTCAGCCAATTTTGAAGAAATTTGGATGGTTTCTCGAAAGTAGTCCACATATGTTACGATACCATATTAAGATCCTACCTTTTGCGCCCATTTAATATTAAATGGAAATAAAAGTGATGCCAATGGGAATCAAAACAACCACATTTTAAAGGACTCTGTAGTACCATATTATTTTACACTTATGTTACAACCATTCTTTTAATAATAGAACGAAGGAAATATCGTACAAAACTAATTGGGAACATTTTTTTTAATTGGGAAGTGGATATGGGATATACTACATCATTTTCAATAAAATGTGTGTTCATTTTTAATGGTCATGAAAAAAACAAATAACGATGAAATTAACAAAGAAATGGCGTTAATAAAATAAAACATTAAAAAAAAGAGATATCGAATAATAACATAAAAAATATTTGACATAAAGGACATTCAAAAGTTAGAAATGGGTTAAATTCTTCCCGTTATACAGCTTCAATGTTCTAAATTACTACAAATATATTTGCATTCAAGAATATAATGGACTTCTGGCTCAGTTTCATGATTAAATGACCTTTTCTCGTAACATTTTATTGATGTTTTTGAAAAAATAGGATCAGAGTTAATCTTTCTGTTATTTTTAATCCATTATTTTTCCTAAACCTTATACCACCTACTCGTTTTTATCTTTAGTTCGTTTTTAATCTCTGGTTATTTATATAGTAGAATTTTCTTTATTTAGTGCAGATATTATTTATTTCTCATCTTTAAAATTGCAGTTAAATTGGTAGTTACCTATTATTCAAATGTTTTACCGTTTAATAACATTTGCTAGGGAAGCACCAGCCAGAAGTGCCAACCTAAAAGGGGGACCCAAAATTACGATTTAATTTTTGTCATTTAAATTTTTTATTACATAGAAGTAGTCGCAAAATATGATTTAACAGTCATTGACAAATCTAGGGGGGGGGGGGACTTTTTCGGGGGACGGGTTAAAGGGAAGAAATTTAGCCAAATGTATTTTTTGCTATACATATATGCATGTATGTATACTCTTTTCCTCACTAGAATCAGAATATGAAATATATCCCATTAGTTTCTACAGTAACTAATTGTCCCTCGTTGGCGCCCTGGGGGCGCCACTAAAATCAATTCCTCACAGGGATGCCGCAAAAATCACTAAATGTTCATAATTTTATTTCCATTTTCAATCCATTGCGACAGGTTATTTTTTAAGAGATAAATACATTCTAGGAATTTATCCTCTTAGGGAAAAACAACATAAGATGGTTGGAGGTGATTTGTGTGGCATTAACCACCCAAGACTTATTATAAAGAAAAAAAAATTTATTATTTTTTTATTTTATTATTATTTTTTTTTTTTTATGAAAAAAATTGAATCGAGGTGGTTGGAGGGGAATAGAGGTAGTTCGAGATGGTTAGAGGAGGTTAGAAGTGGTTGGTGTGGCCCTAACATCCTCCAACTACATTTAACCATCTTAACCCCTCAAAACTATTTTCAACTACCTCAAGCCACCTTGAAGCAATACCATAACAGAATTAAAAGATATATTATATATATTAACAAAAAAAAGATATTTAAGATAGATCCATCAAAATCTAATTTATGCGCTAGTGCAATACATTTTCTCTATTTAATCAAGAAAGTAAAAAGATGGGAAGAGAAAAAGAAAAACAAAAATTATTCCACTTCGTGACACTATTTTTTTTTTCGAATATTAAATAAATAGAGAAAGAAAAACCATGTGTATACAAGAAAATACATAATGCTATAAAATCACGCTATCTATATTCCTATTAAAATATAAAGATTGAAAAAAAAACAGGGTTTAATTTTATACTTAACAGAGCAATATCAAAATGTAGAGAGGAAACAAATCGAAAAAATGATAAACTAATATTTTTATAAGAAAATTAAATATATTTCTAAGAGAAAACCAGTAAAAATGGATCATTTTAATTTTTCTTCAAAACAAGAAACAATAGAATATCGCATAATGTCTTCTAGTGATTTATGATTTTATTAGCTGAGAATAATTAAATTTTGTTTTTATACCCCAGCTGAGAAGATTTATTTATATTTTGTGCATTATGTTTACTTATTTAAACAATTTTACTTTCAAATAATTTCAGAGTCGGGAGTCTTAATTTTTATCGTTTAATTAATGCAACTTTATTTTTAATTATAAAGAAACGTTTTAATAAATCACAAAGGACTGTTTTCTTTATAAGAGAACTGCATAAAGTTACATCTGACTGTCCTTATTATTAAATTAATAAATCAGCAGAGAAACTGCTACCGCTTCTTTATTTATTATGTTCCCTGCATTTACTTTATTTATCCACCTGCAGCTTTAATGAAACACTTTAACGTTTTAGCCGTACATACAAAAATAGTATGCTAATTTGTATAGCACATAGTTTCCTCGAGTTCAATTCTGGGGCAAATGGTCACATAAGAATTAAAAGTGTGGTTGACAGGTTCTGTTTCGATTGCACGCAAATGTGGTCACACATTTTTATTTCGTTTTTTTAACAAGTTATTTATTTTCATAAGTAACAAAAAATTATTTATCTCCAGTAGGAAGAAAAAGTTATGATTTTGGATTAGTTTAGAGGGACTAAAGCAGGTCTTTTCTTCCCTGAATCAAAAAGTAGGGAGAAAAAGTTATGATTTTGGATTAGTTTAGAGGGACTAAAGCAGGTCTTTTCTTCCCTGAATCAAAAAGTACGGCGAAAAAGTAAAGTAGGGCGAAAAAGTAAAGATTTCAACTTAATTATTTTATAAATAGTAGAAAATGAATGGTTAANCATAAATAACTATTGTTGTAACAAGAGCCATTATGTTATTTTTGCATTTTTAACTTGATATTTTGTAAAGCATTGGAGATTCAGTCTTTGGACTGCATCAAGAGGAGACCAACTTGGCATTTGCCTTGTAAATTGAGGGAAACCACAAAAAAACCTCAATCAGGTTGGGTGGACACGAGTCCTACCATATGAACAACAATTTTCTATTGACAGCTATGGCTTTTGATTAGGTTTCTGTTGGTGAGTGGTGTCTAATTTTTTTTTATTTGAAGCTAAAGGTAGGATTTCCTAGATGACTCCAGCGATAGTCGCTGGCACACAATTATAAGAGTTGGCATGTTAAGAATCGCTCAGCTAAGAAAATAATAAAAAGCAAACTCAGAAGAGGAGTCCTTAGCGGTAGTCCCTGGCACAAAATTATGAGAGTTTGCATGTTAAGAGTCACTCAGCTAAGAAAACGGTAAAAAGCAAACTCAGAAGAGGAGACCTCTGTGATAGTCGCTGGGCTACTATCGCTTAAACGTCTATCGCTGGAGTCGTGTCTAGGGAAATAAAACTTAAGGGGACTAATTTATTCCTTTCACAAAATTTAATGAGAGTGAAATATTTTTAATGTTGAGAAAAGTATGATCATGATTTTTTTTATTTTTCATCTTGACATTGATTAGTTCTTGGTATATCTTTTTTTTTATGAATTACAGTAATTTACAATTGATTAAGTTGTGAGTTACATTTTCCACTTTATCTGGAAATGTATAACATACAGTATAATCTAATCACTTACAGTCTATCCCAAACGAGAGTTTGTGCGTTGACAGCGCGGGAAAAACTAGCAAATGGGATGGGGAGCCAATGAGAGCTCCAGATTTGCCCTCTGAATAACCATATATAACAAGGTAAATGCTTAGACCATGTATATACATAGACACTCAGTGAGACCAACATCTTTCCTGGGCTATGACGTCACGAACGGGCAAAAACTACCAGTTTGACGTTATAAGATAAGCAAAGAATAATTAAAAAAAACAAGCGTACTAAACAAAACTGATGTTGACAGCAGCAGGACTCCGCGTGACGTCACCAACGGGCAAAACTGTCAGAACATGTTGGTCTCAGGGTTGTATTGTATAAGGCAGATAAAGGGAATGGCGGGTCTAGGTATATACATGGTCTAAGGGTAAATGTAGTGGCTTTACTTTTTCCTTCAGAGATTGGCCAATCTGTGTGTCACTCGATTTCCCGCGCTGTCAACGCACTATCTCTCGTTTGGGACAGACTGTAGTAGAATTGAATGCATCTTGCATGGAAACTTCTCAATCTATTAATTTTGGTTATCCGTAAAAGATAGTTTTAATTTCAAAAACGAGTGAATGTTAAATGGATGAGGCGTGTTAAAATACATATTATGGCACAATTTATTATGGTCTACTGCAAACAAACGATCGAAATTTCTTCCAAAATTAGTTGAGTACTACACTGTATAAATATATACATTGTTAGGTTGAATATAAGTGATAGGTACCATCAATGGGTTAATTATGACCTACTCTTCGAATTCCAATAAATTTGAAGAGTATTTCTATAGTTCAAGTTGGTTCACAAAAATAATGAACAGCAGGAACAATTTCTGTCAAGGAGTATTTCAATTCGGAGATATTAAAAAAATAGTTTTTCAGACTGATCAAAATGTTTCTGTTATTCTTGGTAAGCTCGGAAGAAATACTGCATAATAATATTATAAAATATAGTGTAGCTAGTCTATTTATTTGTTTTTAATTATAAAATGGAATCCGAAAGAACTGCAGTATATTATTTCATATTGAAGTCACGATTTTACTTTTTTTTGAAAATCCAAAAATTGGATTTATAAAAGTTTAAACTTTACGAGCAGGAGAAAAATGTATTTTTTAAAAATAATGTATAAATGTATATCGATATCCAGAAATGCGTATAAACTCGTACACTTGCACAAAGTCATAAATAATATAAAGCAGGGTGACATTAAACGTGGAATGTATGAGTAAAAGAATTCTTGATAGTCGAAATAAAGAATATTTTTATAGAAGAATTGCTGCCCCCCTTCACAGCCGAGCATCATGTACAAGGGTAATTTCACGGTGAACGTAATCCGGAGAAGGGTCTTGGCTCTGGAAAAAACCTATCAAGACGACTAGCAATTTTATAGCCAATCAATTTTTTAAAACAAAAATACCATTGTAGGTTAAAAATATTCCCTTTTCACAACTCATTCTGTACTTTTACTCTTCTCTTCAACGATGAGAGCAACTAAATTGCTGAGATCTTAGCAACAAACATAGAAAACCCTGTAAAGACGAGCAAACTATCATATTACTAAACAACTTATTACAATAAAGTTTCAGCAACTAATTAAGTTTCCTCTCTTCATTCGTTATTTCCCATATGGAATAACATTTTTTGGTCCAGAGGGTTTTATACTAAGTTAATACCAGCTAACCTTGGGCTGGATAACTTTATTTATAATACACCTTGGTTGAACAAATAAAAATAAATATTTAATATTACAGCAACCTCAACAAACTATAACTGGTTTATTCCTTTCCAAATCACTAAATTAATTTTTCCATAATTGGAAATAAAAATACTTTATAATTATGTAGCTTAGGTTCTAAATAGAAAAGAGAACTCTATATTTTTTGAACTCGTTTATATTAGTAATCTAAATGGTTTAAAAGTGGTTCACGTTCACCAGATTTTCAAAATTGAAATTTATGTTTACGTTTAGAGAAATCCATTAGGCTCAGGCTATTAGACATGTACTGTACATAATAGGCCAACAATAGATACGTGTGCTAAAACGCGTGCTTTGCATTCAAGTTAACACATTGCAGTAGTTAACACGTGCATGGAATTCAGGCACATATGATTTCAATTTTAGTGAATCTACTAATACATATTAGTTATTTGAATTTAAAAAGCTAAAATAATATTTTTATTTATTGATTTTTTTTTTTTTATATTAAAAACATGTTTTTGTGAATTGGCAATACTGCCTTTCATCATAAGCTCAGAGTAGGGAAGGGGTAGAGGGAAAAATTCTATAGAATGGGGGTCTTAAAAAGTGGTTCATTATAATGCTACACCCCTATACTAAACCTCCTAAGCGGAAGTTTAGTAAAACAGTATCGATATCTCGGTAAAAACTCGAAATTTATCTGATATCAGATAGAAGGGGAAAAAAAATTCAAATTTTAAATTTGGTCACCATTTTTTACGATGTTCCAAAATTGGAACAATGGCAGGTCCTGATTATACTTTGATAACAAATCTATTCTTATTCTTTGGTATGGTTATTATACTGTAATTGTTTTATACAATCATCATTTATTGCAAGACAAATAATTAATTAATTCAATAACTAAATACATAGTTGAGAATAGCCATTTTCAAAAGAGACATGGTTACTTGACGTCTAAACATAAAATTATCAATGTTCAAATTGATATCTCTATTTAGCTCTCTGTGCAAAAGCCATGCTGTTACTACAGCCATATTTAGACCATTAGAAAATAAATTCTACCACCATTATTTGATCTAAGTATGTATCTTGAAGCCGGATAAGAACCGAGCATTCTGTCCAAAACGTCAACTCCTCCCATTTCTGTATTATAGCGAACAAAGACATTGGGCAGAAGGACGTATAATTTCTTTTGTTTTTCTTGTGAATATATTTTTGCATATCCTATAGGTACGTGGGATAGGTGGATTGAGAACATGGTTACAACGGAATGTCGTTCTATCTGAAACTGTGGGTGATAAAAGACAAAGTCATACTTGTTTCTTTTGTAGAGTTTACGTAAAAAGTCACAAAAACCTCTGAAAAAAATTATTATTCGATGCCCCCCCCCCCCCCCCCCC
>KZ653137.1:53481-68300 GCA_001010745.2 Gerris buenoi | reverse complement strand
ATATATATATATATATATATTTTACAATTTGTGTTACTGAGAGACACCTAGGGATGTGGCAGGAATGGTGGCAGAAAATTGAAATATAGGGTAGTATTTATCTTATACAAAGGTATACTTGTAAATGGTACAAATTTCAGCTCAATCGGTTAAATAATTACGAATTAATATACATTTTATGTTTCAATATTTAAAAAGAAAAAAATACGGGTGGTGTCTTGGGACACCCGGTAGGAACGAAGTTCCTTACATTTTTCATTAAATATAAATTATAAAATCACACTGCTAAATGCGTATACATTGCTAACTACTTATACATGGCGGAGTTAGAAAAGAGGCAAAATTAAAAGTAACTAACTGTTTGTACCTAGCAGAATTTAGGCCAAATGAAAAGAAAAGCATTGTATGTATCATTAAAGCAAGCGTTTTACAATAAATATATACTGAATATAAGAAAAAAGTTGATCATGATGCGTCTATAGTTGAAGAGTATGTTTGTTAAAAGATGTTGGATTGAAATATTTCTACCTATTTATTCTACCTATACTATTTTCTACCTACCCGGCCTACTACTAATATAAATTATTATAAAATAAATATCTTCCCTACTCAAAAGCTTCTGCTTGTATCAGGTTAAAATTTTACATGCTTGTTTCAATTGTACATTAGACAATACGTAAAAAGTTTTGTTAAAATCGTTATACTTTAGAACGGAAGATATTGGTAAAAACGTTGTTTTTTTATATTTTAAACGTTTATGTCCACTTTAATAAATTAAGCGGAGATGAGTTATTATATCTATTTGAAGACTATCAAAAATGTAATGTTAATAATTAAAACTTTAGTTTTGATAAAATTGTCGGTCACTATTTAGATATGTTTAATTTAGATATGTTATTATATATATTTGAACTCCATAGGGATCGCCATCTTGGCAAGCAAGTGTTCACATCACGCTCCGCTTTTACAGTAAAATTTACTAGTTAAAACCGTATATTTCAATGTGAAAGTGAGCAGAAGTGTTAAGTTTACCTAGAGGACTATTTCTGAAGGATTAGATTTTTACATTAATTCAAGGTAAGAGCAAAATCAGCATAATAAAGTTGTGTTTTAGTCAAACGTTTTCTGCTATCAATCTCATTTTTCGATATTATATCGATACATTTACTCCCGTTAAGATATCAAATCGTGCATTTTGTAAATATCGATACATAGAGAAAGAAACTCAACGTAACGTTTCACTATTTAACCTTGAAAGTAGTTTCAAACGAGGCCATTCGAAGCAGCACCTGGTAGAATAGTGGGGACTCATCTAGTGACAGGTCACGCCCCGAATGAAGGGAACATCCCCGGCGGGAACAAGGCAAAGTGTTGACCAGCCAAAACGGCAGAGATCACAAGTAAGCTCCTCTCATATAGAAACGCAAATATCACCAGCGCGAAAAAAACCTGTCATGGATCTCGATATTTTTGCGCTGAAAAGTTGGCTAGAAGAAAAGTTGGCTCCGCTTGCGACTAAAGATGATATCGGAAATAGGAACGAGAAACTGGATGGCTCAGTCAAACAAAATTTAGAGTTAAGAGCTGAAGTTGAACAATTGAAAGTAGCTAACGCCTCACTGACTAAAAAAATAGATTCCTTAGAGAACAGAGGGCGCAGAAATAATTTAATTTTCAGAGGCCTTAAAGTGGAAAAAAATGATGAGTGTGCAAAGTTAGTGAAACAATTCTGTACTGAAAAGCTACAAATAAGCGAAGAACTGTATATTAACAGAGCACACACTTTTGGCAGAACCAAACTAGAAAACAGCCCAGTTATCGCCCACTTTCCGAGAGATAATGATATAAGCAATATATTAAGGAATTGTAACAAGTTAGCTGGAACAAGTTTCAGTGTAGTTCGAGATTTTTCAGAAAATATAAGACAAAAGAGAGCAAGACTATTAGCTATTAAAAAAGTACTAACATCAGAAAGTAACTGCAGGTATAAATTAGTGATAGATAAGCTATTTATAGACGAATTTAAATTTACATTGTCAGACTATTTCAAGCTTCTCTATAAAGACCAATATGGAATTAAGAAAATCCATGAAATGTATAGGATAGACGTTTCGAGCATGCTGCATTCATTTAAAGAAAGGAAATATAATGATAATTGACTATTAACGGGAAAAAAGAAAAGATGGAACAAGAATAGAAAGATAAGACTCGTAGAAGAAGTAAAAGATAAAATAACTATTGCATTTTGGAACTGTAACGGATTTTCTAACTTTTCGGATCACGACATAGATTTCAAAGAATTGGACGTAATTTGCTTGAGCGAAACATGGTTACTAAAGCACCCAGAAACACCAGCATCACTGGGGAATCACCAGGTGTTATCGGCCGATGCTGTTAAAGAAAAGAAAAAGGGAAGAGCTAGTGGAGGGCTGGCAGTGTTGGCCAGAACAAAATCAAAAAATTATTTAATTAATAAAAATCAATATTGGATGTTTTCTAAGCATTTAATCAACAATTTTAAAATTATAGTCGGGAATGTTTATTTTAAACCCAAAATGGAATTGGAACAAATTAAAGACAATTTAGAGAATACCCTTATAAATATTATTCAGGTAGAAAACGCAGACATATTTTTATTGGGAGGAGATACTAACGCAAGAGTAGGAAACTTAAATGTTGAACTACCGGAACTAGAAAACTTAGGGAATTTGTTCAAACTTAGGAAATACTTGGATACGGTTACAGACAAACGAGGATAGGAAATTTGTGAGTTATTGGAGGCATTAGGGTTCGTTTTATTGAATGGAAGAACTTACTCGGACAGTCCAGGGAGCTACACCTACGTGAATACAAACGGTGCAAGTACAGTGGACCTGGTCTGGTGCAGAATTTCAGGAGTTTCATACATTAAAGATCTTCAAGTTCTCAATTTTACCTTTGGCTCCGATCATTTTCCTGTCTCAGTGGAGTGCTGTATAAACACGCCAGTAAGTCCCTCACAAAATAAATCCGTTTTGAAACTAGAGAAATACAAATGGGACGCCTTAAAAAGTTTGGACTTTAAGAGTATCGTTGATGAATGTCTACTTAATAATACTACTCTTAATTTCGTAGCTGATAATCAAGTGAATAAGTTGAATGAATGCCTGATTGACTCTATTAAACAAACAGCTGAAATATTAGACATGAAGAAAACTGTACAAATATTTAAAAACACTAAAGGAAATAATGGAGAAATTAAAAAACCTTGGTTCGATGCCGAATGTAACGAGATTAAAAGAGAAGCGAGGCGAGAAGCGAGGCGATGTAAAAAATTCCACTTCTAAGAGCCATTTAAATCTGATTTAGCCAACGTGATAAAGAAATATCGAAAAACAATAGCTACGAAGTATAAAAAATAGCTTTAAAACAGAAGTCATCAACATGCTATCAAATGTTAAGAACAACAAACAATTTTGGACTACAGTAAATAGGGTTAAAAAAAAAAAAAATAAAGATATCACATTAACAACAAAGGTATGCGAAGAGTTTTATCGAGAGCTATTAGACAGTAAGCCTAGTCAAACACAGAATATAAACATACCAGAAATCATTGACAACGACCTTGACCGAGATATAACGGAGTTTGAAGTAAAAACAACAATACACTCATTGAAAAGCGTAATATCACCGGGTTCAGATTTAATCAACAACGATTTTTATAAACATCTACCAAACACAGCAGTAACTTACATAACGGAATTTTTCAATAAAATTTTAGCAACGGGGGAAACGCCCTCTGATTGGTCGGAGGTTATAACTATATTAATACATAAAAAAGGGGATAAAAGTGATCCAAACAATTACAGGGCGAATCCTCTGACAAATTGTGTTATCAAAATATTTACATCCGTCCTGAACAACCGTCTACGTCTATGGTCAGAGAAATACCACATTGTCCCAGACACGCAAAACGGCTTCAGGCAACATCGCAGCTGGGTAGACAATATCTTTATTTTAAATGCTCTTGTGCAAAACCACCTTAGACTGGCACGAAGAAAAGTAGTGGCAGCCTTCGTTGACTTCAAAAAAGCATTTGATAGCCTTCACCACGATTTATTGTTTAAAAAACTTGCCCGACTAAGAATTAGTATAAAGTTCATAAGGGTACTTTTAAGACTTTATGACAGAGCAAGAACCAGACTAAACATCAATGGTGAATTATCACCGACTATAAATATTATGAGAGGAGTATTAAAAGGAGAAATTCTATCGCCCTTGTTATTTAATCTCTTTTTAAGCGATCTAGACTCGTATTTTAAGGAACACGAAGGAATCAGCATAGACGGCGACACATCGGTAAACGTCTTAGCATACGCAGACGACCTGACCATCTTAGCAGAATCGATCAACAAAATTAACAAAGCACTGGACATTTTACACCAATTTTGTTTCAAAAACGGACTCACCGTCAATGTAATTAAAACCAAAGTTCTAATATTTTCAAAGGGTAGAATATCGGAGAAACGACCGAAATGTTTCTACAACGGTGAAGAGTTAGAAGAAGTGAAGCACTTTAACTATCTAGGAGTTTGGTTTAGCCGAAAAGGGGTTTTTGAAGAAGCGACGAAACAAGCTATAAGTAGAAGTCGCTGCGTCTCAGGCTCAGTTAGGGAGACACTAGCAAAACTCTCAAACCGGTCAATAGAAGCTGTTATGCAGATTTATAAAGCTAGTGTACTCGGTACCTTGCTATATGCCACTCCTGTTTGGTCGCTTCGGTATCTAACACAGCTTGAGGCAGCTCAAAATTACTTTTTTAAGAATTATTTTTCTTTAAAAACCAATACTCCGCACTATATAGTTAGAAGGGAGTTCAATTTGTCTTATATAACAGTTCAAATAGTAAAACAGGTTCTTAACTTCATTAATTATATCCACAAACACCCAGATAATAGTTTAATCAAAAAATGCTTTCAACGCCTTGTATACCTAGACTCAGTTCCTTCAAACCGGATAAATTTCAACTAGATATCCCAAATAAAACATATTTTGATAAACGTCGTTGATGACCAAGATATACTATTCGCAGAAAAGATAAACCAGAAAAGTATTCAACAAATATTAGAGAGTGTTGCAGCAAACCTGGATAAAGAAGACTTTAATAGCATACAAAAATCAAGTTACAGCAGCTTATATCCAAGTCTGAATTGCTCGAATTATCTTTTGGGTGGTTACCTCGACCCTAAGTTCAACTTGCCTTATGCGCAACAAAGAGTGTTAGCACAGATTCGAACTTCGGGTTTGGACGGGATCAAGGTGACAATCAGAGGGGTGGTTCACAGAATCCAGACTTCAGAATTATGCACAGTCTGTAATATGAAGGAAAGCGAGACATTGGCGCATATCTTTCTCAGATGTCCTATCTACAGAGAACAACGAAGCACACTTTTACCACCTATTATTAATGACATTAATTGTTCAGAGAATACGAAATTAGCCTCATTGCTTTCAGTCATTTCAAAGGACGAAGCAAATAAAATATTTTATTTTGTTATAAATATTCTCAAGATTAGAGCTTTTATTTTAGACGAGTAATGTTAAAAAGAAAAAAGAAGGGAGAAAAAAAGATTATATTATAATTTATTCTTACCCACTCATGTGAAAATTTCTTAAATTTTTATTTAATTCTTATTTACGGTATAAATGTATACAAGATATAGTTTTTTAGAAGAAATGTACGTAGTTGTTTATATTATTTTTATTGATATTTAATTGAATCGAATTTTTTCTTTTATTGAACAAGTATTGTGAACAAGATATTAATATTTTTGTATTATTCATGTTGCACCTCTTTGTATAAAGCTTCTAAGCTTTAAAAACAAATAAACATATTATTATTATTATTATTATTATTAATAAATTAAGCGATCTTTATCACTTCATAACAGTGTCAGTGTTCGTTTACTACTAAAAAAAAGATATAAAAAAAGTTGTTAGTCTCATTAAATAGATGTAGTTAAATAGTTAGACATTTTTTTGGATTCAGTACGCAGTATTATAATAATATACCTAATATATTGAAATTAGCGTCAGCACAGATCAATTTTACTTTTAACCAGACCGTGATTATATTTTCTATATTTACAAAATTAAGTGAAATTTTGATATATAACAAAAATAAACAAAGCAAGTCAAGGAACAGGTTTCCATAATAACATTTTTCCTGTCTTTACATTTTTGAAGTATAAAAATGTAGCGTTGCGCGTGAACGCTTGGGCGGATAATGTTGTTCCACGAACTCAGCCTAGGCATTGGTAAAATGAACATGTGAAACAAATTTCAACTACCTCGGTGATCTTTAACTCAAGTTATCGTCATCGGTAGATTTCGTGACGGTGATTTTGCGTGGGGGTGATTTTGGTCGTTTTTTTTTGGATTCACTCCCGGGCTCCAGAACGTGCCATAATGAACTTCGTTCCAATAATTATAAAATGGCTACCAATTAAATTTCAGCGAAGTTGTTTTTCCTGTATCCTTAGACCATTTCCTACACCCTATAACCTTCTCAAAATAATTCAAGTGTCTAGAGACTTGAACTGTTTTAATAGAAATGTAGAAATTTATAATTTATAAGGAACTGGTACGTCTGACAGAGTCTCTCACTCTATTTGTAAATATAAATAGTTTATTTAACAACATAAATATTATGTTTATCACTGTGACAATAACTGTATTTGTGAAAAATATCAGATTCAACCTGCAACATTAATCTATTATATCTGAGAAAATGTATATTTTGACATATGGCATATAAACATATAAATGGACAACCAACAACATAGCTGATAAAATAAAAAAATAATAAATATTTTCAAAATTTAAGATTACATTTAAACTATTGAATTTACTTTTATCGGGTTTGTTGCATTTTATTTTTTATGTTAAAATGTTTCTATCGATACTTCATTTGTTAATATTGGCGATAGTTCAGAAATTATTTTGCTTTATTTGTTATGATTAATTATTAAGGTTTAAAAGTTCATTATTTCCAAAATGTCGGCAGATATCAGAAACGAAATACAGTGGTTATGTTTGTGCTATAAAGATACATAATTACACTAAATTTTCTCTCCTATGCCTTCGGAGAAGGTGAGGAAAAGTAAAAAGGATCTGAGCTCTAAAAAAAAGAAAAAAAATTCATAATAACAATCATTTCATCCCGCTAGTCACAATTAAAAAAGTGCTAGTTTGGACCTATCTGACGGCAGTCTGCAAGGCCAAGTTCCAGTAAGCAAGCAGTGAGCTATGTTGAACCAATTCACCTAGTTTTTCTTACCCTCATATTTCTGCTTCCTCTTACGATAGGCTTTTGAAATTTGAAACATAGATAAGTAGCTTAGGACACGGTAAACAAAATGTAGCTCTTAATATGCAGCCTTTACAATAGGGGAGAGTTTCAAAGTTTGATTTTTTTTTTTTTTTTTTTTTACTGTCTTAGTGACTCACTCACTCCGCATCAAAATTATAAGCGACTTCTAGAATAGCTAGAAACTTAAAATTTGATTTAACTAGTAGATATTATAGCCACGTAACTGTCAGAAAAAAAAACCAAGAAGAAATTTTTAAATATTACCCCCACACAAAGAAAAAAGATTTTTAAAGGTCTACAAGTTAGATTCTACGACTTTTTTCGTACTTCAGTTCATCATTTGTACCGTAGTTGGAGCCAGGTTCGATTAATATTTGTTAAGCTTTTGATACCGTGAGTTCGCCCTGCTCTCTCATATGGCGCAAAGTCAACCAGGTTATTCAAATCCCAGGTATATGATTGGTTGTTTAAGAGAGAGATCCGAACCAATCATGTTCAAGCTTTTTCCCACATTCCTACTTAAGGAGCGCAAAATTGAAGCTAACGCAAGCCAGAGAGCGGCTCCGGCTCATCCGGCAACTTGCTGTGTATTATTATTTATTGGTTACTAAGTTACTGTTTGTTTATATCTACATATTTTATTGTTTATGTCAAAATATAAATTATTCAGACTTGTTCTGAACGAGCTCACAAAATGCAAGTGTAGAGTTTTATTATAGTGTTACTTAATACTAGATACTACAGACTTCAGTTGATGCTCCGGCAAGTCAATCAAACCAACAAGCCAAACAAACAAGCCAATCAGAAACCAACAGTCAAAAGCAGTCATTCACCCCTAGACCCCTAACTCAATCTCTCTCTCTTCAGGCTCCCACTCCATCCTGGGACGTCGGCCTCTCGAGAATCTTCATGCTTAACTCTGCTTCTTTACTTTGTTTGAAGTCATCACCTTCCCATCTCTCTACTCTTTGGGTGCAGTCCTTTTCGCTGTGAATAGCTCTCTTGCACTGTCTCTAAGGAATTTCTAGCGCTTGGAAGGGAAACCAACCTTGCGCTGTCCTTGGGGAATTTAGCGCTTGAGATCTGTTGGCAGTGGAAGGAGAGTTTTTCTGGCGGCTTACTGCGCTGGCCTAGCGACATTAGCGAGATAAGTCACAGGAAACTCCCCTGCATCCCGAAGAATCCCTAAACGGTCCTTTTCAGGACCACCGCAATTTTTATCTGCCGCAGATACATCGCACAATAACCTAATATGATGAAAAATACTATTATTCTGTCCATTTAGTTTTATTAAAATAATTATTCAAGAATCAAATGAACTGACTAAACCCAAGATGAACGGTCCGAAGACTCCTATTAAAATATTTATTTTATAAATACTAAGAAATACAGGTAACATTTTTGAAAGTCTACAGTGAAACCCATAGGAA
Organism: Gerris buenoi; assembly: GCA_001010745.2. Classification (NCBI taxonomy): domain Eukaryota; kingdom Metazoa; phylum Arthropoda; class Insecta; order Hemiptera; family Gerridae; genus Gerris; species Gerris buenoi. The sequence continues at coordinate 59,519 of KZ653137.1, read as the reverse complement.
AATGGACATTAAAGATTTAAATTTGAAGCCTGTGTTGGGATTTTAGATTTTGAAGAGGGGGGGGGGGGCTAAAGCGCTAGCCCTAATCTCTGCATTTTGTCGACTCTAGTGGTGAGGGGGAAATATCCAGGAGTTTGTGAGAGATTCGGGAAGCCTTTTAGGTTAATCAAATGTCCAAGTTTGACTGAGGGGAGGAGGAAGGGGGGTCGTGACCCCCTGAACCATCCCACAGTGTTTGGAATAGAGTTTTGAGGGGGGCCAAAACCCCCTTCATCCCACAGTACTCTATAAATATTCATAAAGATCCAAAGTGTATTAATGTGATGCTAAAGGGAGAAGGGGTGATTCCCTCAGTGAATTCTGCCACTCTCCCCCCTGACGGGTTTGCAAGCCGTTTGTTAGATATTTTATGCCCCCCACTAGATCTCAACCTCCCCTGCTGATTTTATTGTCAAATTTTCCTGTCTCCTCTTTAAGTGTTAAAAATATATATAGATAAATAAAATATTTCTTTAATGTAAATAAATTTTGTATAAAGCAATATCATTAAATCATTTTATTTTTTTTTATTACTTAAAATTTGTTTCTAGAATCAATATGTATATATATAAAATTTATAACATTTTGTTTTCCTAGTAGTCATCTAAACTACTAATTAGGGTATAGAAAAAAAATGAAGGAGAGATTTAGAAAACTGTGGTATCTATAAATTTGCTCGAAGTAAAATAACAAATCAAATTTAAAATTACATTAATATAAGACATCCGTAGCGAAGCACGAGATTCCAGCTATTAGAAATATAAATTTGACAAAACTAACTTAGTTGTGAAAACATGTGATTAAAAAGTTTTATAGACTATGTAAGACTGAAATTCGAAATTTTAATCAATTATTTATTAATCTTTGAAGTTTTAAACATGAAAATGTATCAAGCTGTTTATAGAATTGTATCCCAGAGGGGATACAAATAAAGAAAGTAACAGCAACAGTAACAAACAAATTAGTTTAACTTATTTGAATTACCCTGTATATCCCAAACACTTGACAAAGGAATAAGGATTAATTTATACAGTGGTAAATAAATTTTAATTTAATTAATACTAGTGGGAAAAAAGTAAAACATTAAAATTATAATAATAATTTGAATCGACCACGTCAATTATTTTAATTAAAAATGTGAGATTTTTTTATGAAAATATTTTAATAAAATGTAAATTTTAAGAAGGTAAGATGCTGAAAATAACCCTACTTTTTTAAAGTAAAACATTTCAATTTGACGAAGGATGAAAGAGTATATTTCTTGAGACTCGTGGCCCTTCAACTCCTTAAGTATTTAAACAGGATCCCGTTAAGAAAAACCCCTCCTCTCACCATCGCTTCGGCAGATTCTCTCAGAGTTTCAAGAGCAGTGTAAATAAATACATTTCGCCACTCCCGAAGATAATTTGGTAGTTTAGAATCAAAGTTTTAAATTGTAAAGTCTTTAAGTAAAAATAGAAGAAGAAGAGTATAAATTCAATTTGAGAAAATAACTTCTTTCGTGAGAAAGTAATGAATTCGATTAAACCTAAGTAGATCTATGTCGAAAATAATAATTAATTATTAATTGCAGTTTGTATTTGCTTAAAGGCCCCCCATACACGATCAAACTTTTTCCGCAAACCTGATATCGGGCAAATTTAAGCCACACACGAACATAATGTTTGCACAAACATCAGACAGCCCCATACATGGTCAAAATGTTTGCGCAAACATTTTGACCGTGTATAGTCCAGTCATTAGGTAGTTTCTTAAAACAAATTCTGGAGTATTTATGATTTTTTGCTCCTTTATGTTTTTTGGGGTGCTGATTACGAATCTGAGGTTTGCCACCAAAAATAATTGTTGGAATTTGAGTTATAGCCAAAAAACATGAAAAAATAACTTTTTTCTTTCGGTATTTGCCATATAACTCAAAAACTATCAACTTTTGGAAAAAAATCAGTCTTCACTAAAACAATCTTCATAAAATTTTCTAAAGTATAAATCCTAACTACTTTTTTCGTCACGCGTACTGTTTAGGCGCAAACACGGGTTGAAGTAAGCGTAATATTTTGACATTCAAGCTCAATACAACACCACACAGCGGGCAGCGGGGTTCCGTGCCAAGAAATCTATTACCCCGCAACAAACACTCCCTTCCTAAAAATACATACATATACATAATATATAAATAAACTTACATATTACATATATATACAGGGTGGTCCAAAAGTCTCCCCCCCCCCTCTTAACTTTTGAACGGTTTGAGATAAATTAATTAAACTTGAGGGATCTCTACCATGCCAAGAGAAGTTTGTTTTCATGCTATTACCCAATAGGGACAACTACCCACTAGGCGACCCAACTTCAAAATTTTAAATTGGGATGTATATTTTTGATAGCATATTTGGATTCTACAGTAAAAAAAAACAAAAAAACTTTTACTTGTAACTATTTTTTCTATCAACAATATTTTGCCCCCTACAGGGGGACAAAGATAGCAAAGTAACCCTTCCGAAATAGTAAAAAATAACACTTAAATCGTTATAAAATCTAACCGTTTAGAAATAAAGTAATGGAACTTGGGGGATTTGTACCATGTAAAGGGAAGTATGTATTCAACCACTCTCGTACAAGGGGCATCATTTTGCCCCTAGGCGCTGAAATCTACCATTTATATGCCTTTTTTATAGGGGGCAAAATATTGAAGATAAAAAAAAGTTTAAAGTAAAATATTCTAATTTTTTGCCGTAGAATCTAAATCTGATCTAAATCAATAATATACACTTTAGTGCAAAATTTATAAGTGAGGTGGACTGGCGGCAAAATAGGTGGTTGCCCTTCGTGGGCGATAACATGAAAACAAACTTCCACTTGCATGGTTGAGATCCCCCAAGTTTCATTAATTTATCTCTAACCGTTTAGATTTTACAACGTAATATCGAAATATATTTTGCTATCTTTGCCCCTTCAAAGGGGGTAAAATATTGGAAATAGATAAAAAAGTTTCAAGTAAGAGTTTTTTTTTTTACCTTAGAATCCAAATATGCTATCAAAAATATACATCCCAATTTAAAATTTTGAAGTTGGGTCGCCTAGTGGGTAGTTGTCCCTATTGGGTAATAGCATGAAAACAAACTTCTCTTGGCATGGTAGAGATCCCTCAAGTTTAATTAATTTATCTCAAACCGTTAAAAAGTTAAGAGGGGGGGGGGAGACTTTTAGACCTCCCTGTATGTATACGTAATATGTAAGTATATTTATATATTATGTATATGTATGTATTTTTAGGAAGGGAGTGTTTATTGCGGGGTAATAGATTTCTTGGCACGGAACCCCGCTGCCCGCTGTGTGGTGTTGCATTGATTTTGAATGTCAAAATATTACGCTAACTTCAACCCGTGTTTGCGCCTAAACGGTACGCGTGACGAAAAAAGTAGTTAGGATTTATACTTTAGAAAATTTTATGAAGATTGTTTTAGTGAAGACTGATTTTTTTCCAAAAGTTAATAGTTTTTGAGTTATATGGCAAATACCGAAAGAAAAAGTTATTTTTTCATGTTTTTTGGTTATAACTCAAATTCCAACAATTATTTTTGGTGGCAAACCTCAGATTCGTAATCAGAGCAAAAAATCATAAATACTCCAGAATTTGTTTTAAAACACTACTTTTTAGCACCTAATGACTGGACTAGTATGGGGGCCTTAGGACCTTTAAAAATGAGACAGTTGGTTGATTCACACCGTTTCTAAATAACTTACCAATTAAAATTAATTTTTCGTGTTATAATTCTAGAAGATTCTTCGTTTCCCAGAGCCTTCATCTTATACAGGGTCCGGCAGTGAAACGGGAATATTTTAAAAAAAAACTCTCAAAGTCTTAATTGTTATTATTTATTGAACTTTTTTGCACAAATTTAATCTAAATTAGTGGAAATTAATGAGGATATATGAAAATGTTCATTTTTTGAAAACTATATTTGTAAGATGGTGTCCTTCGTTTCGAACACATTCTTGAAGTATTTCGGTGGATCCCATGACTCTGCGTAGCATATCCAATGGAATGTTGTTAATCTCCTGTTGGATTCGCTCCTTCAGTTCGTCCCTATGGGTGGGTTTGTTTCAAAAACCTTTAGCTTTAAATAACCCCACAGAAAAAAGTCAGAAGCCGTCAAGTCTGGTGAACAGGCAGGCCAAGGAATAACGCCATTCAACGAAGGAAACCATATTGCAAATATAGTTTTTAAAAAATGAACATTTTCATATATCCTCTTTAATTTCCACTAATTTAGATTAAATTTGTGTCAAAAAGTTTAATAAATATTAATAATTAAGAATGAGAGTTTTTTTTAAATATTCCTGTTTCACTGCCGGAACCTGTAGTTGACTATGATAAGATAGTATGACATTCATTTTGCAATAAGGCGATTTGAAAGTAGTTTTTAGACTAGGAATAATTTCATGATAACATTAAGCCAACTGTTGACAGGCGATAGTATTGATGCTTCACCGCAGGTCAAGCATGCGGTTGATGAAGCGATGCATGAAGTGCATCGCGACGCGATTAATAAGGCTCTAATGCGTTCCGTTCCATTATAGAATATTAGCTCCTGGGCACGGCACCCACAGTTAAAGCCAATTAGCCAGTGAGTCAATCGGAGCAATTAATTTGATATCCGGGGGGCTCCGTATCGCTAATCAACAGCCGTCCTGCCAAGTTTCAACTTCTACTATTAAGGGATAATTCCAATATGAAACCGTGTACAGAGGTCACACGGCTTTCCTGGTATTAACCGGGTGACTCTACCAGGAAATTCCTTACAAATAGGCATTAGCACCAATATCAAATTTTAATCCGTTCCCATAACTTGGAGCTTATTATAATGCCATTTAACTTCGATTCATGACAAACAACAAAGTACTGTGGGATATCTTAATGAAACAAATTATAAGACTACAGTCGTCTATACGATTAATTATTGAGATAAAATTTAATATTTTACATAAATAAAGAGGAAACAGGGTACCATTTCATCTCTTGATGTCTGGTACTAACTGAGTTTAGAGAACAACACCTAATAAAAAAGTCCTAACTTTTGAGCAATATTTAGAATGGATCAAAAAAGGAGATTGGGCGCTCTTTTTATATTTTTAAGAAGTTCATGGAAATATAGACATCAAATTATTACGGAATTTGAGTACCATCGCAGTTGTGCCAATGCATGTGTATAAATAACCAACAAATTAAATTATTCGTATATTACTTATGTAAACAAACCGAATATTTCTATTTAGTTCATTTACTTATTTTTAATTTTTTATTAATATTGGGGTTTACGGAAGGATAATGATTGTTAAATGTATGCCTAAAGCATGGATGATTGAAGGATGTCTACGTTAGTGGTGTATGCTTTATAAATATAAGGTGCTATTATATTATAATATTTATATTGTTCAGTCCATCGGTCTGATGGTCTGTCTCTTTGTCTGTAGTTCTTTTTTTGAGAACGAACTTAATGACCGACTTTAATGAAATTTGGATATGGTAGTTCTTAATTACACCATTCTTGATCAATAATCTGCGCTCATTTGTTTCTCTTCCACATTCTCACAAACATACGTTTAATTTACTCCTATATCTTAAACAGCACTCATCTAATTTTTATTCTAAGTAGTCTGCACTCTTTTTAGGGTCCGTAGGCAAAAGCCAAGGACCCTTATATTTTCGCGCGTGAGTCTGTCTGTCCGTCTGTCCGTCGCATGCTCTCACGGCTACACCTTTCGTCCGATGACTTTGAATTTTGACATGTATATGTCTTGTACCTACCCACACATGTTAAAAATGTAGCGACTTAAACAAAATATTTTTCAAAAATTTTAGGGTAAAAAACTTTTTAATTTTTTTCGACATCGTGAGGGGTATCATATTAAAGGGTACGTCGAGCTGATTACAAAAATATATAATTCTTTGGTTATAACTTTGATAGGGCGAGCGTAGGCACGTTTGAAGTGGGTGT
>KZ653137.1:39242-49878 GCA_001010745.2 Gerris buenoi | reverse complement strand
ATATATACATATAAGTTAATTAACAAATATATCTAGTCTCCATAAGCAAGTAGCTCCATATTTTTTAAGTTTCCGCTTGTCTACCCCTGTAGCCAAAACGAGGACTTATACATTTCTGCGCTTGCCTGTTTGTCTGCATGAAACGCATATGATCCTCTAAAGTACGCAAAATATGGACATATTTTTGTTGTCATTTTTAATAAAATATTTTATTAGTTTTTAATGGTTGTATTCTCACTTCAAATGAAGCTTCACGAGTAAATGATTAAGGTTTTTTAAAGGGAAATTAATGTACTTTCTAACGGTGAAGACCGCATCCTTTTAGCTATAATAGAAAAACTATCCCTACTGTCGATACTGCTTGATTTGGAGATCACTGGAACGTCATCATCAGAGTCGAAATCTCTCGTAGCACTCAACACACACATCGAGTCATGAGAGAGTGAAGGGTGTACAAAGGACAAATATGATGTAATGAAAATAAGAGTTAGCATAGAGAAAAAGACAAAGATGATTTTAGGAAGGGAAGAATATGTGAAGAATGATAAGAGAGAAAGTGGAGAAATTTATGAAAATAAAAGGTGATCGAAAAGTTCAGTCTAGTCTAGGTCTTTTACTTAGCGTATGCGTTAAAGATGTGTCGTCTCGTTTACGTTTGTTGGTTGGCAGTTTAAGTGCTGAAAATGTTACAAAACTGCTTTAAGTGCTGAAATGTTAGAGTTTTGAGTAATTTTTCGTTTATTAAGGTCTTGTTGGTCGTCCTATGTTTGTAAATTCCAAGTTTTTCAAGTAGGTCGAGTCTTGGTCTTTTCTGTTCTTTGTGCAATAATGTCATTGATTGGTCAATTGTCGTCGGTTCGTGTCCATGTTTGCGTAGGTGGTTAGCGAAGTTAGAGTCTGTTCTATTGCATATGTAAGATCGTATGTGTTCTTTGTACCTAGTTTGTAAGTTGCGTCCTGTCCTTCCTATGTATACTTGGTCGCAGTCGTTGGAAGTTAGTTTATAAATTCCACTATTGTCATATATGTTCCCTTTCCAACCATTCTAATCCACTAGTCCACAGTCTGTTTTCCCGGTCTATTCCTGACAACCCTACAAGACGCCTGAAGAGGCAATGGCCGCGCGACCTCTTAGATAACTGAAATATATTCAATTTAGTTTATTTTAAATTTAATTTCTCTGTATCAATAAAATTCTGTTTCTTTCAGTAAGTGCTATCATTGGATAGTTTCTTACATCATGTTATTCAAGTCACACTTTCTTAGATCTGTATTGCTTATAACAATTGTTATTAATTGTAGTTGCAATATTCAAATAAAATTAATAAATAAATAAATAAATAAAGATAGCGACTTCTGTGATTACGATCAGTCGTTCGATGTCTTTGACAAGGTTTTTCTACTTATTTTTAAGTTCTTTGTCCAGTAAATCCAAGTGATTTTGTAATCAGTGAATCTATTGTTGTAAGGTAAACAGTCTGTGAGTGAAAGTTTGAATTGTAATTAAATAAGAGAAAACATTGAATAAATAAAATTAAACAATCAATTGAGTCAGGTTGATGATCATTTGGATTATGTAAAAATCGGTGTAAACCTTGGTACATAAAAGCTAAGGTCAATGGAAGAGTGGTCAAATTTAAGATTGATACTGAGGCGGATGTCACCATGTTGTCATATGACATTTTTCGATTGCGTGGGAGAGTTTTAAAAAGACTCGCCAAACACTGCACGGACCAAATGACTCTGCTATTCCCCTAGAGAGGGATTACAGAATGTACGCTTCAGTACAATAGTATAAATTTATGTAAGCAGTTAAAAGAACTCTACTTAGAAAGTCTGCGATCGCAGTGTTCAGAATTATTAAATGGTCGGAAGTTAATAGTTTCGACATTTACAAACATTTTGAAAGTTAATTGTCGGGAAAAATTGGTTCTATATTTGGAGAATACCGAATCAGATTAAGAGCTGATGCTATACCTCATGCTATCAGAAGTCCACGGCGCGTATCAATCTACCTGCAGAAGAAGGTAAAATAAAAAATTGATAAAATGGTATTAGAGGGTGTATTAATGCCGGTAAAGGAAAGCCACTGAATGGGTTGCAGGAATAGTTGTGGTGCCGAAAAAGAATGGAGATGTAAGAATCTATGTCGATTTTGCAGAGTCGAACAAATGGATTGTTAGAGAAAAACAAATTCTATCGGCTGAAGATCTCCTAGGGAAACTAGCGGTCTTTTCAAAGTTGGATGCAAAGGCAGGATTTCACCAGGTACAGACATATCTTACACCTTTGGGGAGATACTGCTATCGGAGGCTTCCCATGGGTGTATCATCATCACCTGAAAATTTTCAACGGTAAAGGCGGGAAATTTTGGAAGGATGTCCAGTAGAGGTGGGTCGTAAATAACGTAACAGTTAAAAATAACTTGTTATGGCAAGGTAATCGTTACTCAGATAACCTAATATTGAAAAATACCTGTTATCGAGTAACTCTAGTCTAATTCATAAATATCAGACTGGCGGCGCGGAGCGGCGGAGATTGGTACTATTCTAGCACTAGTAGTATAGTTCATAAGTAATCCGCCTGGTGCGGCGGTGGCGGCACGGCATCAATAACAACTGAGGCTGAGATATTAGGTTTCCACGACACGAAGCGTTATGTTTATAACTTTAACGGAATGTTATCAATAACTCCTTAGATATTAGGTTCCTATGAAGCGTTATTTTATAACTTTAACGGAAGAACGATATCAATAACTCTAAGGTAATAAGGTTATAATGAAGCGTTATATGTTATATTATAACTGTAACTCTTCATTACGTTAATTATCAATTCAGTTCTGTTCTTCATTTCCATTATCATTCCCTCTACTGTTAAGTTATGTTATTTCCATTATTTAAATAATGTTATTACCAAACAAAATCGACAAAGATTTGCAAGCTTGTTGGTAGAGTAGAGGAACTCGGATAGGACTTAAGACCTTACATGGAGTATGGAGCCGTCATCCCTTCCTCTGCCTTTTTTGCTGCTAGTGTCTCTGACCTGGGCCGTGCGGCGGACTTCTAAGGTAACACCTCAGCTCACACCCTCTCACCCCAGATCCAGGCTTACGTTTCGGCCCCGGCCTCCCCTTTTCATGCGGGATTAACATACGTTTTATCTCGGATTCTACTGAACCGATTTTCCTCAAACAACTTTTATTATACTTATATTACACGTCTCTATAGGACTTCATCGCCACAACTATTTTAGGCTCATGCTTTTTACACGCTTTTATCGGTCTCATTAGGCGCCTTTTTTTGGTTTAATTTGCTTGTTAAATCCTTGTTAAGGCCCGAGAATTTAAATAGATTAGATCTTTACAGCGATCTTTTTGTTTTGGAATCTTCAAGCTAAGTAAATATCTTTACTATAAAATTAGTAGAAATTCTATCTGTTTACTGGTTCTCAATAATAATAATACAAAACAAATAAGTATCTAATTTAATTTTTTTTTTCTTATCGAGACGGATTGATAACCTAATACCCAAATAACCTATTAAAAAAACCAGTTACCGCCAAATAACGGTTTTTACCCACCTCTAATGTCCAGGGGCTCCAGTAATAATGGAAGATATAGTAGTGCCTGGTTCAAACATAGAAGAATACGATATCAATCTTCAGAAAGTTATTCATCTGTGCAACACGTCAGGCTTGACATTATGAAGAGAGTATTACGACATTAACAAAACCTCAATAACTTTCCTCGGGCATACAATTTCAAAAGACGACATTTCTCCAAATTCATCAAAAGTTGAAGCAATCATAAAAGTTCCAGAGGCAGGTAATGTGAAAGAACTACGAAGATTTTTAGGAATGTACAACTACATGACAAAATTTTTAATATATAGAGTTAAGGATCTGGAACCGTTAAGAGAACTTCTAATAGCCCAGTTAATAAAGGCCAAAAACATGCTGTTTCCGCAACTAATTAGGAGAAAGCTGGCCTATTGTTGATCTCATATAAATTTCAACCTTCTGCGCCCATTATTTTATCTTGCACATGCGCACAAACATACATTTATTTAGACCTATATTTTCAAAAGTACTCAACTGATCATTATGAAATTTGTATGGTTTATCGAAAGTAGCCCGCAAATTAATTTTAACCATCTATGCTCTTTAAATTTTGCTAAAGTGATACAATGATTCATAATAAACAAACGAAAAATTGATCAACAGACAGACAGAAAGGGAACCAATTTAGAAAATATAAAGAGCACAGATGGTTGAAATTAATTTGGGGCCATTTGCGGGCTACTTTCGACATACCGTACAAATTTGATAATGATCAGTTAAGTACTTTTGAAAATATAGGTCTAAATAAATGTATGTTTGTGCGTATGTGCAAGATAAAATAATGGGCGCAGAAGATTGAAATTTATATGAGATCAACAATAGGCTAAGTATGACCTACCATCCAAATTTCATTAAAATCAGAAGTGTTGTTTTTAACATATCTTGGTTCACAATAATGAAAAATTGGATTGTTTATCAACAATATCTCGAAAATGGCATGTCTCACTTCATACATGTATAGGAGGAAGTATTTTTGTTAATAACACTTCTCTTGAAAAAATAAACAGTTTTGCGTAAAAATGAAAAATAAGTAAATTTTGAACTTTAAGAGGGGGTATGGGGGGAAGAACAAGGGGGAGAAGTAGGGACTTTTGAGAAAATGTACCTCTTATCATGTTCTATCATCAGGAAAAAATCCAGCTTTCCCCTAATTAGTTGCGTATAAAATCCTTTATTGACTGGGCTATAAGGAAAGAAATTCACTTTACACAGACAAGAAAAATCATTCAGATGCGTTTCATTTATTTAAAAAGAGTTTGTGTGAACCTCCGGTTTTGGCTCATTTTGACCCTAAATTAAATACAAGAATTAATGCGAATGCATTTTAATAATATGGCTTAGGAGCAGTATTGGAGCAAGAGCAAAAGGAGAACAGCTGGAGGCCAATCATGTTTCTATCTAGTGTTATATCGATGGTGTGCGCCAAAAGGGCCAATCTGCAACTAATATCACATTTGTTTTTTATTTATAATTAATAAAATAAATTTGGATATTTTGACTTATTAATTTATTAGCCAAATATATTTTAAATAAATAAAAAATATAAATAAGGCATTCAAATAATATTTGTCATTATAGTTTTAGAATTCAAATACAAAATGCAGATTGGCCCTTTTAGCGCAACACCATCGAATAATGGTGGCTATATAGTATATATACCTCGAAATTGAAGACGCGAGGTTCTAAAGAGTCTTCATGCTGGTTATCAGGAAATAACTATGACAAATCGACTTGCTAAGACAACGGTTTGATGGCCCATACATCAAGAGATATAGAGCAAGCTGTGAGGGATTGTTTAAATCAGAGACTGCAGAAGAGGGAACTGTTGAGCACAACACCGGTACCGGATCCAGTGGTGTAGTCACAAAACTAAAAATGATGTTCTCTTATCATGGAATCCCTATAACGCTTCGAACAGATTCGTCAGTTCCGTTCTCAGGAGTTCGACTCTAGTATTTAATATATGTATTGTTGACTTAGTAGTTCATACGGCATCGAACATATTACTAGCAGTCCTCGCAATCCCCAATCGAACGGACAGGCCGAGAGAGCAGTTTTAATTATGAAGGGAATCTAACAATAGGCTAAGTATGACCTACCATCCAAATTTCATTAAAATCAGGTGTTGTTTTTAACATGTCTTGGTTCACAATAAAAAAACAGAGGAACCTTGCTTGGGCCTCTTGGCATACCAATGGGACGAGTTTTAAGGTCAACGATTCCAGTAGTCCCATTCATGTTACATCCAGAGACAGTTAATCACATAGGGTTTAAAGAAAGGGAAACAGACCTAAAGAATCGCCAGAAGGAGATAGAGTCTGGGTTCCTGCTCTGAGGAAATATGGAGGAGTTAACACTGAAGCGTCTATTCCTTCTGGACTCAGCTGGAAGACCAGGGGGAAAAATAAGTAGGAATAGAAGTAATCTTATCATAAGACATTAAAAAAAAAAAAAAAAATTCTTTGAGTAAGGAACGGGTAGAGGGAACAATACGATAGAATCGTGGTCTCAAAANAAAATAATAATAATAATAATAAAATAATAATAATAGCCGGGATATTATCGATAAAACTGTTTAAAGTTGTAACATAAAGTAAAGTTCTATGTTAAATTAGAGTTTACTGTTCAGAGATTTTAAACAGATTTTATTACTTCATAATAACCTCAAATGAACAGACTAAAGGGAATACTTAATCCCTTTAATGAATATAGGAGAAGATTTGACATGAAAATGAGCGATAATTTCCAGGTTTTCATACTATAATCGAACGAGTGCTAGCGAGGGTAAACAAAGAGGTCCACAACGCAATAGGGTTTCCTAACTGCACATGTAAAGTACGGGGTATACAAGAGCATTTTCATGCCTATTCACGGATCATCCTAATACAGCCATGTAAAATACAAGACACACGTCTAAAATTTCACAGTCTACTTGTAAATTCAACGGCTTTGACTAACATACACACCGGTAGATGTTGGTATTGGGTATAGAAACATTCACAAGAGGAAGGTGGAGGGTACAAGGGACGTGTGACAGGTAAAACAGAGCTTGGTTTCACCTGACGTCACAGTATTTGCCGCTGATGACGTCGCTAAAGCTTTGACATGAACAAGGAAAACCACTCAGTAGTCTAAATCCACCTCTACCACTCTTGCAACTGTTAAGGCCCTGTCTGTCTATCCAACCCCCTCCTCTCCATATCACATCCTTGACAGCTATACCTGACCTTACCATTATCATCTCTCCCACACTCGATATAATATCGATTCTACGTCCCACCAACTAATTTCCAAGTCTAACATTAATATAATTTATTCATCAAAAAAAAAAAAAAAATTCTTTGAGTAAGGAACGGGTAGAGGGAACAATACGATAGAATCGTGGTCTCAAAAAGTGGTTCATTATGCAACGCCCCTATACTAACCCTCCCAAGCGGCAGTTTGGTTAAACAGTATCGATATCTCGATAAAAACTCGAAATTTATATGATGTCAGCTAATAAGGATAACGATAATGTTATATTTTCTTGCAACATTTAATATTTTAATTCAGTTTTCTTTATAAATGCATATGTAATTTAATGTTTGTTGTTAACCGTAGTAATTATCTAAAGGCAGCACGTTTTTAATAACAACCAAAAGTCAAAAGCAATCTTATATAAAACAAAATCGTCTTCTAAAGCAACCACATCAGATTTTTCTCTTACATAATTGATATTTTGACATATTTGACAATTCGATAATAAAACAATCAAACAAAGCACAAGATGAGGTTTAAGATTTTGTTGACAAGCGTCCGTGGGCACGGAAGGACAAGAAATAGACCAATAAGACAAGGACCAGTGACCAAGTGATCGTGCTGTTGTCACTTTAGTTCGGAATGAGCTCGCTTGAGAGGTTTAGAATATGGGTGTAGCATAATGAACCACTTTTCAAATCGCATTGCTCCCTCTACCTCTTCCTTAAGGAACGTCTACGCGATCCAAGTTGACTTGGACCAAGTAACTTTGATCAAATCCACTTGGTCAAAGTAAAAATGAATTTTTGATACAGTTTTTACACGATCCAAGTATACTTGGTCCAAGTAGGGGATCTTGTCAAAAAATCGTTTACTTGCAAAGAAATAAAAACAAAAATTTAAAAGAAATAAAAGCTGTCAATAACCTTCTTATAAACAAATCCGTCACTACTTTTCACGTCTTTTCTCATTTTTGACAGCTTTCTTGTATTAANTTTTTTATATTTCGACAAAATATAAGTTATATTCAATTTATTTCAAATCATTGCAACAATATAAAAAATAAAAATTCCCGAAGAGAAACGGGTATTGCACTGTGCTTAAAGAGTGAAGTCTAACAATTAGAGATTAGTATTTGAATGCACCATGTACGATAGAGGCTTAAGAGTTCACAAAAGAAGTAAAACTGTCAAGAGGAATTACGATGGAAAGTGAGAAGGGAGCTTAACTCCTACACTTCATTCCTCTTCCACTGTTATATTTTATCAAACTTCCCTTCTACCGCGGCTCAAAAACAGGTCATGTAATGGATTATAGGTAGAAGCTGGACATGAAAGAGACGGGGATTTATTTTGAAACATTTTAACTTGTTTATATTAATAATATCTCATGTCCCATTATTTCCATATCTAGTACGAGTTACTTAATCGGGGATCAGCATATAGATTTGGCAGTCAGTTGTAGGTTCAATAAATATTAATGATCGATCATCGATCCATTTTTTGGTTTTAATGTTCAAGCAGAATTTGAGCGTTGTACAACATTAATTCTTGTTGTATTCCTCCAAAAATCATTCATATAAGTTCATATAAGTCATAACAAATAAGTTGAAAGCGTTGATTAAGTTGCAAAAATTAAGATTTATCGGATGTTTTACGCTATGCCCTATAAGTCTTTAGCTTTATAGTTGCCTCACTGTAATAAGAAAATTTTCATATTATCGAAATAATAATAAATAAATAACTATTTATTGAAACGTAATATACATCACGCAAGTACATTTATTTGTCTACCCCATTTTAATGTTCCAAATCCCTCCCCCCCCCTACAGTACCCTGTTACGGGTTTGAATCTTAGGAGTTAATGATAATTGATTTGGGTAGTAGCCATTCTGTATGTGGAATTAAAATTGTTTTGGCAATATGAAATTACTTGGTTTTCTATAACATCTTTAGGGAAATACATACTTGCAAACACCGAACCACTGTCACTGTGACATATATTAAAAAAAAAATGAGATTAATTAAAATAATAACGATTTATAAATAATAATAATATTAATGGAAAAGAAATTGTTCCTGTAGCATTCAATTCTGTATTGCTTGGGTCCACTAAGGAATTAAAGCTCATTTTTTTGCAATATTTCAACCCCTCTTTGGGACATTCTCAAGCTCATTATTACAAACTATTGTCCTTAATGATAAATAGTATGTAATGATGACAGAATGGAGGAAAAATTAATGATTAAAATATGTTTTTAGCAAGTTAAATATTATATNATAATGAACCACTTTTCAAATCGCATTGCTCCCTCTACCTCTTCCTTAAGGAACGTCTACGCGATCCAAGTTGACTTGGACCAAGTAACTTTGATCAAATCCACTTGGTCAAAGTAAAAATGAATTTTTGATACAGTTTTTACACGATCCAAGTATACTTGGTCCAAGTAGGGGATCTTGTCAAAAAATCGTTTACTTGCAAAGAAATAAAAACAAAAATTTAAAAGAAATAAAAGCTGTCAATAACCTTCTTATAAACAAATCCGTCACTACTTTTCACGTCTTTTCTCATTTTTGACAGCTTTCTTGTATTAATTACATGGTTGGCACCCTGATATATAGACACGCCCCTTCTTTTCAGCCTCGATTACACGGGGCGAGTTTACTCGCTACTCGCTAGCGAGTTTGCTCGCCGCGAGTAAACTCGCTCCGTCTAATATCACCAGCTAGTAAAAGTCGCTACTCGCTCAACGTGAGCGAGTAAAGTTGATCGCTGGGCTACTTTACTCGCTACTCGCTCCGTCTAATATAGTTAAGCTAGTAAACTCGTTGACTCCACTAGCGCTGGAACGGGGAAATATGGCGAATTTACTCGCTACTCTCTAGCGATTTTACTCGCTGTGTGTAGTTGGCTGCTGCAGAGCGAGTAGCGAGTAGGTACTTGCTAGTGAGTGAACTCGCTACTCGCTAGCGAGTAAACTCGCTCTTGTGTAATCGAGGCTTTACTCAGTGAGACCAACATATTTCCTGGGATTGACGTCACGAAACGATTGACGTCTTATTATGTCAGTTTGACATAATAAGATAAACAAAGATTAAATAAAAAAACAAGCGCACCAAACAAAACTCTGATGTTGACAGTCACAGGACTCCGCGTGACGATACGAACGGTCAAAACATGTTGGTCTCAGGGTTGTATAGGGCAGCTAAAGGGAGGGGGGCGTGTCTATATATATACATGGTCTACACACATCCATATATATACATATATCTATATATATGTCTATATATATACATGGTTGACACCAACCAAGTCTACTTAGATCAAATAACGTCCAGCTCAACTTGGATGTCCAAGTTGACTTTGATAACCTGTTTACACGATCCAAGTAGCGCCTAAGTAGAGTCAAAACTGATTTGGTATAAGTCAACTTGAATCGTGTAAACGCGGCTTTATACTCTGAGAAAAAATGCGTGTAATATAGACAGCTGTTAGTTTTTGACAAGTTTGGATATTGTTATTGTTGACATGTTTGTTTTGTTCTTAAAATATTATCTTCTTTAAGGGGCCCACACACTTACAGTTTAACTGCAGGCCGTTATCTTATACGATTATCGTAAGGCCAAAATCTCAGACCACTACACATTAACAGTCCACCACCTGCAGGCAATCGTAAAGAACTACAGATCTGTGCCTGTATGCGCCACACAATGTGCGATGAGCGCCTGCAGGCCGAGATCTGACGATTTTTAACTGCAGTCCGACGGAGGGAAATAAACAA